>JAOEHY010036431.1:54909-71158 GCA_025447955.1 Psilopsiagon aurifrons
TACTTTTATTTATCTGGAAAAAAAATCTTATAAAAATTACTATTTTAAAATATATTTTCTCCCTATGTGGTATAAGGTTGTTACCAAAAACGAAGCAGTACACCAAGACTTTTAAATAGGAAAAAAAAAAAAAAGGGAGTGTGTTATGGGCTTTGATTATTGGTGGAGTTAATTTCTTTGTCTTGGACTGATATCCAAGAAAATCTGGGAACTTCTTTAGAACGGAGTGGTTTATGGGATTGCCACAGATGCATTTGTTGCTCTTGACTCTGCCCTGCCGGGAAGCTACCGATGAGTGCAGAAAGTGTTCCCCTTGTGGCAAGGAATGTTAAAATCCCTGCTTCACCCTGAAACCTGAAAGTAGTAACAACTGGGGAAAAGCACCCCTTAGGTGGCGCTGAGTTTGTTGAGGCAGCTGGTGAATACTTGATGAGCTGAAAACACTGGCGATATTTTTAAAAAAACATAACTACAGTATGAGTTTTCATTGTTTTCATTTGTTTACTTATGTAATATTATAACTGATGTTTTCTTATTTCATCCTCTTTTTTTGTTAAAAAATTATATTTTCTTCATATTCTGCTTCTGGAGTGGTGCTTTCTTTTAAAGACAGGTATGTTAGTCTTTTTATAGCATAAAATTAATACCATCTTATACCATTTGTTGCATTATTATTATTTTGTACTGCTGTAAACCAGCAGCATCTGTTCTTTTAATCTCAGCTAAAAGTTCTCTTGAATTTCTTGAGCATTGTGAGTTGTAGATTCAGAAAGACCGTACATCTTTTCCATGGTTTTGGCTATACTGTTTAACACCATATTCAGCTGCATATGTGACAACAGCTTATATATTCACCCATCCACCAGGTGAATGCTCCTATGCTTGAAAAGGGCTTTACAAAAAGGCAGAGAATTATGAGTTATTACCAATTTATGCTAATATACTAGGAAACTAATCATTTAATCGTTCTGATTGAAATGATGGGCATGATTCACAGGAGATGAAAATTGGTGTGGCCCTATTTAAAACAATGAAACTGTACTGTTGTATGCCAGCTGAGAATCAGGTCCCTCATCTTTATTTTAATAAGTTAATGGTAGGCGGACCAGACCATTAGAGAATACAGTTAATAAAACAGTCCTATATTGAACCTGGAATGGAGTATGGAAACTAGTAATGTTAGATGATTTTTTTTTTAATCTTTTTCTTCCATCCCTGTTGTCCTGTTTGGTAGACAGGTCTTAGGTAACCTGATCAAGTTATTCTTTGAAGCTGGTGGCATAATGGTACATTTGGCAATCGACCACAATACTGCAAAAATAAACCACTTTTTGATGACCTTTTTTAAAAAAAGGAAATTCATGTTACTCTTGCAGCTGTTGACATTAGTCAGTGCTCTACCTGTCCTTAGAGTTACTTAGTCGAATGTTAAAATAGTAACTACAATGCAAAGGAAAGGTGAATGAATAAAAGAAAATCACTGTGATTCATTTAGTTCTTATTAGTGAATTAAACATATTTCGAATTCTGCATGTATCTCATTGTAAGGAAATAGTGTAAACATGGCTGCAAGTGTTTGATTTTTTAAAATGAAAGAATCTTAAATAAGATTATGAAATTGCAAACTCTCCCTGGAACTACAACAAATGTTTCTTCTCATTTCGTGCACCTCTGGGACTGTAGCACTGGAAAATGGATGCAAAACCCCATAAATTTGCCAGATGTGTGGTAAAGGGTTCCTGGCATACATTTAATGCTTCACTATTTCTGTCCCTGAAAGGGGGAAAAAAAAATCAAGATGATTTTGATTTTGGTTTAGTTTAAAATATATTACTGAACTAATATATGCATGTCTATTTTTTCAGTGATTGCCAGAGGTATTTATCAAACTGAAGCCAATATATTATGTATATATATATTGCCTACATGGAATGGTATGGAGTGCACAGTGGCCCTATCAATTTACTATGGAAGGTCCTCTATAGTGAGTTAAAGTGGTGCCTCAAGATGCGGTCCAAGGATTCTTAAGAGCAGTTTGATTTTAAGAACTTCGATGTCCAGCATTTGAAATCATACAGTTTCCTACATCTTTTAAGTTGTTTTACAAGAAGTATTTTGCACCACTGAGACCCAGCTTAGTTTTGAGGTTACACTGTTAGGCTGTTTTACTTTATAAGTTGATGTAATGACAAATTTAAGCTCTGGAATCTGGAATTTGAGAGAGAAGTAAGAATAGAAGGAGAAGGATGGATTGCTTCTCTTGAACAATTGTTATAATGTTTTCTAGTTTTACTTGATTGCTTATCAAGAACACCTATTATTTGTGTAGCACACTTCATTCAAGATTGTAAAGATTCCTTACCACTTTAAAGTTTCACCAAGTTTCTGAACCTGGGTCAATATTGCCAGAACTGTGAGATATTATTTCAACAAATTTAATTCACATGGATTTATGAAGTAGCTAAAAATATTTCTATCTTTGATTCATGTTGAAAGAATAGTTTCAACTAAAACTAAGTTGGGAGAAGAGTAGGAACTTTGCACAGCAATATCTTCAAAATGAAATATCTCAGCAAAACAAAAATTAATATTTCTTTTAACGTGTAAACTTCTTGCTTTTTAATTTTAAAAGTAAAATTTATACATTAAAAAGAAAATACAGAAAAAATGAAGGGCCAAATACTAGACAGAAATTCTACATTTTGTCTTGGACAGTTTTTTAAAACTTGCCACAGACTCACGGCATGGTTGAGGTTGGAAGGGACCCCTGACGGTCATCTGGTCCAACCTCCCCAGCTTGAGCAGGGCCCCCCAGAGGTGGATGTCCAGAATCTTGTTGAGGTTGTTGCCCAGAATCTTGTTAAGGTGGTCTTGAATATCTCCAAGGATGGAATCCACAACCTCTCTGAGTGACCTGTGTCAGGCTTGGACACCTTCACAGTGAAAAAAAATGATTTCTGATGTTTAGGATGTTCAGAGGGACCATCCTGTGTTTCAGTTTATGCCCATTGCCTCTGGTGCTGTCACTAGGCACCACTGAAAAGGGCCTGGTGCCCTCTTTTTCATACCCTTGCACCTTGTACACATTAAGATTCCCCCTGAGTCTTCTCTGCTCTAAGCTAAACAAGAGTCCCATCTCTCTCAGACTTTCCTCATAGGACAAGTGCTCCAGTCCTTTCATCATCTTAGTGGCTCTTCACTGGGCTTTGTCCAGTAGCACCACACCTCTTGTACTGTGGCACCTAGGTCTGGACATAGAACTCCAGGTGACCTTCAGAGTCCTCACTGTTTTTTTATTCTATTTTTTTTCCTCCTGACCACCAAAGTTTCTTGTGGGGTGTTTTGTTTTGTGGTTTGTGGTTTTTTTTTTAGTTTTTTAGTTTGTTTTTGTTTTTTTTTTTTGTTGTTGTTGTTGTTGTTGTTGTTTTGTTTTGTTGTTGTTGTTGTTTTGTTTTTGATTTTTGTTTTCTGTTGTTTTAGTTTGATTTCTTTTTGTTTATTTTTTTTCCAGCTGTGGTTATCACAGCCATTTTATTTATTGATAAGATCAAACATTTGGAGTCCACATTAATGCTTCAGTAATGCTTCAGTAACGCTTTAATGGCAGATGCTGGAATTAAGTCTTTAAGTCCTATTTGCTACTGTTTATGGGGAAACAAAGCTAGTGAAAATACAAATGAAAACAACGTTTTAGAAAGCAAGTTCAGATGAAGTCCTTAATTGTCTGCCTTAGAAGCACAATGGTGGGTATAGACCACAATGTTCCAATAGGATAGTAACTCAGAAAAGTAATGGCTTCTTTGGAAATATTGGTTGAAATAATAGTAGTATCAATGTGATGAAACATTTTGTTTAATATTAAACTACATTGTGGTATGTGGAGTTTAGTAAGACATAATTTTCTCACTGCTTTGAATTGTTTATTCAGAGAGTTTTACAGGTATGGATCTCCCTTCCCATGAAAAAGGTTTCATGCTGTAATGTGATCTGTCATGGTCTGTGTAAACAAAAAGGAAGCAAGATAACTGGGGATTTTGCAGGTAGAGGCACAATGATAGGTAAGAATGAAAAGCAGCCTCAACTGAGATGAAGTTTTACACAGAAAAAATGCAGTAAGAAGTGTCATCTTCTGCAACTTATATCATCATCATCACTATAACTACAGTTGTTTCAAGACTTCTCTTGTCCATACAAGTTGGCAGCTGGGATTACCCAGCATTCCCATGCCAGGGAAGAGATGGTTATACCCAAAAGAGAGGGTACCTGGAGATACTACTATTTTCTCTTATGGATTGTAATAGAAACAAGAACTGCTTTAAGCTGATGACTTAGTGCCAGTATGAATAGGGAGTCGAGCCCCAAGAGTATAAAAAGTATGTCTGTAGACAGGTAGAAAGTCATTCCTAAACATTTTTGTGGAAAGTCTTAACTGGTTTCAGTGTCACTTGAGAAAAACGTTTTGCAGTTAGGATCAAAACTATGTATGTCTTTAGCAGCATATGTTAGCATCTTCAAAGACTTGCCTTGTTCCCAGTCTGAGGGGAGTATTTCTGATCGGCGTGTCTGAGTGTGCATATTATCGAGCATGCACACGCACAAGCAAACAAGCACCTGTGTACACTCTTATTTGCCCTTCTTTGGGGGGCTAACACAGCTTTGTGTGCCCTCTGTATGTGTGATTAAATATTAATTAGTCTTCTAATATAAGCAAGTGAGTTCACAGGCCCAAGTGCAACATAAATAATGCATGAGGTACCCGAAGGCTGAGCCTGAGCAGCTGATTGGCCACCTTGGATTTGTATAATTATGAAGTTTCATTATTAACAGTGGAAGCAGTGGAGAGATTTGCCTAGCTTGAGGGACTTTGAAAACATAAGCTGTCTCATTAGGGAAAAAGGGAATAAGGCATAATATGCAAACTTGTTAGTAAAAAAAAAAAAAAGAAAAAGGTATAAAAATTAAGCATAGCTCTTTGAAAGAAGTATTTTCTATGTATATACACACATTATAAACATTTCTAAGTATATGAAAGGAAATAAGTGAGGTCTATACTACAGCAGTTTAACAGTTTTGTTTGCAAGAGATCTTGCTTGAAAGCTTTTGTTCTCGGTATAAAACAATCCTTAATTTTTTACAGAAAAATCCACAGGTAGCTTAATGGGTTCTGCAAAGTGAGAGGTACAGAGGTGAAAGAGAATGAACACAGTCCAGGGTTCTTGCTAGAATATGTGTTTTGCATGCAATTAAATCTCAAGGTCAAACAATTTACAGACAATTACTTTTCTAACATCTCCAGCAATGCCTGCTTACACGTCTTTAATTTTAAATGATACTGATATTCCAATTCTCCCCAAAGGTTAATGCTGACTAAATCCAGCTGTGACCTGACACGATGCGACAGCACAGTGCCTAATTATCCTCTGGATAGTCATTTACTTTAAACCATTAAAGAAATAGGCTGAGAGGAAGATTTAGGACCCAGAAAAAATGTTAGCCTGACTTCTTTCTTCTTGAGGATGGGATGGGCTGAAAAATAAAAATAAAATCTTGCTAAATGTTAGCCATTTGCTTTGATGGCAGAAAATTGTTCATCCCACTCTGTTTTTTTTTTTTACAGGTTAAATTGCTAACTAGTTCATTTTATCCATTGCCTACGGCTGGCGCTAAATGTCAGTGACAAATTTTGTACTTGTCTTGAAGAATGAATTAAGTTATGCACAAAAGCTATAGTGCTCTTTTTAAGATGAGTGAATTGCAGAGGGAAAAAAAAAGTTGCTCGTTTGAAAAAGGATTATTTCGATTAAAGGCCTTTTCTATTGTAGTGGAAGACAGGTAGTGGTTTAAGATAATTCCGACAGTTACCTCCCACAGAGGCTGCAGCCCTTTACTAGAAATTTCTTTAAGAGCACTTGCGTCAGATTATATACCATGATTATTATCATAAGACCATTCGTGACAGTAAAGGGGGTGAGCAATTACAGAAAATGGTGACTATTATTCATTAACTAAGGTAAAACTGGTCTTTCTTCAGTGAGGTCAGCATTCCATCACCGTCACACAAACCTTTCTATAGCTTGTAGCAATGCCAATTAAAACCCCCCAAAGTATTCTCTGGCAAATGTTGGTAAGAAGGAACAGTTTGTTCAGCAATATTGAGAAGAACTGGCCCGGACTTCACAAGCCAACTGGTTTTTAGTTGTCTGGCTCTGGTAGCACCCCATCATCTCCAAGTATCTAAGAAGGACTCCTACCATCGTAGTGTTTTAAACTCTAAAATGGTTCATTATCCTCAGGCTAAGCCTAGGGGAGCTCTGCGTGTTCAGATTTTATCTGGTTTTGTTTTCTTGTGCACTGTGTTTCTTGAAAATCTAAGGAGACCTTAAAGTTAAGACTAGACTTTACAGCTACATCTGTTACAGGGGGGCTCCATTAGAAAGTCAGCATCTCCACTGAGGTGTCCTAACTGATGCTGTGTTCTACTTACAGCACCTAATTTGCTCTAAATATAATTACTACTACAGGGTGATAATTATTTTTACTTTGATTTTTTGGGATTATGAAAGTGCCTGGTGTTTCCAACTGTAAGCAGAGTACCATTGTGCTGTTGCACTGTACAAAACCACAGATTTGAAAGAAATGTTTTTAGTGGCACCCACAGGTTTTGGCAGATACTTTTCTCCTCTCACTGTGTGCATAAATATTTTCACTGATACCAGCTGTAGAAAGTGATATGGTAAATGCTAATCTCAGTACAGTCATAGCAGTCATACATGGAAGTTAGATCTGTAATTTCAAGTTGAAAGCTGAAATGAAAAATCTAGTGATTATGCACTACTGCCCTAAGCTACTGACAGTTTCCCTCTTTCTTTCTCTCTACGCTCTCATACCAAGGGGATAAGCTTTCCTCCCCAGGAGAAAGAAAAATACAGATTATCAGTTTGCTGGTGATAACACTTCAAATCCTGAAGACAGTCTGGCTCTAAAAAGTAATACAGGCTGGGATACATGTCACCTAATTTTGGACATAGAAATCATAGACACCTCAGTCTGAACTAGTTGTTTCTGCTCCTATTCTAGTGAAAGGAAAGAAATAGGTATGAGCAGATGTATTCCATGTAATTTCAGGCTTCTGCTTAGGATGAGATGGATTGACCTCTGAAGATGCTTGGTTCTTTCCATTAGCTTGAAAGAGAACCTAAACTTCGTTGCAGTTTTAGATTCCCACATTAGGGAACATGCATCATACAACTGATAATTTTCCTTAACTTTTCAAATTTGGCCTTTCTGCTCATGCTTGAAGAATTCATTTCCATTCCCTATGCATAAAAAAGTGTCCTTCTAAGTATTTATAAAGTATGTTTTGAGCTGTTTCTCTAATAGGTTTTATTTAAATTTAGATACCCACACTTTTGACCTTCCTTTTGATAAGCTACTTAGAGCACCTTCGGTCCCAGATTTTTGGCTTTTTGGGGGGTTTTTTATAACCTTGCATCACTTATATAGCTCTCTTCTAAGTTTTCTACTTCACACATTCTTTGCAGTGTGAATAAGTGTTACAAGAGTGGTCTCACCAAAATATTGCATATGGAGAGTCTCTTTCTTGCTTCTGTTTTGTGGTATATGAGAATTTTTTAACTGTTAGTGCCACAACATTGCATGAAGAAATGATACTTAGATATTTATCATTTCCCATAATACTGCTTTTTAGTAAAAAAGATTTGGGATTTTTCTCCCAATTACATATTTCCTTGCAGTAGAATGTAGAAATAACTGTATTTATAACTGTACATTTTGCTGACTGTGACCGTTCAGATAGGTGGTCCTTTGCGTCAGTCAAACTCAACTCACTGTTTATCATCCTCCTGACCTCACTGTGTTCTGATAGTTTAACTTCCTAAAAAGGTCATTATTAAAGATATTGTTACATTTGGCCAAGAACTATTCTTTCTGGCATCTACTAAAACCAGCATCACATTGGCAGTTTGATATATTGAATGAATTGAAATGTTGATTAAGAAACTGCTGCTTTTTGGAACCTGTCAGTGAGTCAAATTCACTACATTTTAGTCACTTAAAATAACTGTAAGTGGTTTACACAGATTTAAGAATTTTACCTAGACCACTCAGGCAGGCAATGGAGAGAGAGGCATGTTCAGAGGACAGTCCATCTCACTGACTCCAATGGCAAATCCAAATTTAAATAAAGCAAACAAATAAAAAAAAGCAAATCCAAACCAAAGAAGTCTTTGCTCATGTAACTCCTCCAGAAGAGAAAGAGATAAAGAGTGAACAGCTAGCTGTTTGGTAACAGATCATAGTCATATTCCACAGACAGTATACAAACTGTAGAATTGGCTCTTTAAACACTTGCATGTTTTTCTCCACTGCCTGCTCAGCAGGTCTTGGAAACTTACCTTACACTAAATATTTAACTTTTAGATGGATAAAATTGGAAGGGATAAATATCATCCTGTACTGCTGTTTGAAAATTAGTTTCTTCATTTCTTGTTTTATTTATTTGAGAACTAGGAAAATGTTATTTAAGAAAATGTAATGGACAAATATTGTAAATATTATGTTCAGTCCTGCAGAGTAACAGAAACATTTCATTTCATGTTTATTCTTAGAGAAGAATTCTGGAAACTATATCTTTTCCTTATGGCAGTTTTTCATGTCTTAATTATTAGATGGTCCCCTGGTAAATTCTATCTTTCACTAAAAGTTGTAATTACGTTCTGCTGAAACCTCCAGCTTGGGCTATAGAACTTTCTGCTGAACCTTATTATAAGTCCCAGGGCAAATCCATAATGAATCATAGTTTCTGATCCAGAGACTGAGTTTTTGAGAGCATGTCTCAAAGTGGAAAAAGACATCCTCATCAAGAAAATGTTTCATCACTGATATAGCTGTAGCTTTGAGAACTGTCTTCCCAGTAACATTACTTCATAAAACAAAGAATTTGCAAAGAGCTGAGTGTGGATATGCTTTGTTAGCTAAGAAGTGACTTCAAATATTTCAAATATTTCCTGTGAATAATTTTCAACCAATTATTGTAAATGCAAGAAGAATGCATATATACATATAGTACCAAGAAGTACAGTGCATACCTCTGGGGTTTTTTTGTTTTCCTTTTAAAGCTAACCACATAAACTAATGCAAAAGTTCTGCTTTCATTAATTCTATTTAGTAATTTACTTTGTGAGCATTTGTTTTGAAATCAGGGAAACATTATGGAATAAGCACTTTCTATAATGATGGGTAAGAAAATATGCTCTTCGCAAACAATATGAAATGGAAAACAAGATGTAAATCTGTATGTCCTGGTTAAAATTTAATAACTTATGATGTGGTCACAGTACAAGAATGTTTTTTGGGGGGGCAGGGTTAGGGTAATATCAAATAAATAATCAAAGTAAACCTGTTGATATCATTAGGTAGCAAGGTGTAATTATTTGTACTGGGAATAAGCTGGGATATTAGAAATAGCATGCATGTTCCTGCCACAGGTTTTATTGTGTTTAGAGCATAATGTTGATCAGCGATTTACACTTTTCATACTGAATTCATTTCTGTACAGTTTAATTTCTTTCCTGCAGTGGTACCTGATGAATCAAAGTGTAGATGCCTGGTAGGTTAAAGTATCAGCAATTTTTCTTCTTTTTCTGAGAATGTTTCTTCTCAATAATGATTCAGTCGTATATCCAGGCAGAAAGAAATGCAGAAAGTAAAAGTATCCCTTTGGTTGCCAAAGAGGAAGAACACTGTCCCTGCTGCAGGCTCTGCTCCTGACAACACACCTAGCGCTTAAGGCCAGAATCTGCTGGGTGAACAGCAAGCACTGGCCTCCCTCAGCTGAACACGCCCAAGAGGTTCATTTATGACAACATCTAGCTTGTTTAAAAGTGATAGTAGGAAGGAGAAAGGATGCTGTGCTGTTTGTCTGGAGGGAGTCAATCTACTTGCTGCTGGAAATAAGGTACTAGCAATCATATGATTTGCAGCCATGAGCAGAACAAAAGCTGATCAGTGAGGCTGTTTTATTAATGATCAGCAATATGAAAAAGATAGCAAAAAATCTAAAAGTCTAGTCCATCTGAATACACAGATTTGTGAAAGGTGCACCTCACAAATGTTGATTTGAATTCAAAATAGTGCATTTTGAGTTTGAGTTAATAATAAAGTCTTGTTAATGTTTTACTTAAGAAAATGTTTCTATGCATAGCAAGAATTCCTCGTGTAGGATTTTTAAAGCGCCATAGTAATTGGATATTATACCAGACATTGTGGTGGGTGGGTTTCGTTTTGTTGCTTTTTTTTTGGGGGTGTGGGGGGTTGTTGAGTTTTGGGGATTGTTTGTTGTTTGTGTTTTGGTTGTTTGTTTTTCTTGAATGAGAAACTTTCTGTTTTCAACTGAAAATCCGTATCAACTGAACTTTATCACTTGGTTGTGTCGACAAAAAAACAAGTACAGCCTCATTTTCCTCTTTCCTCCTTTCTAGCGTATGCTGTCTTAGCCTTCTCTTAAGTGGTGGTTTCAGTTATTTTACCCTTTATTTCTGGATAATAATAATTAGTTTTGCACTTTCAGAACATCTCTCCTGAGTCGTCTTTGCTGGCCTGCTTCCCCTCAGGATAGCTCAGGGTGCGTTTGAATAAGTTGTATCTTCGCTTGCCTGGGTCCTCTAAGGAAACTTAACACTTAGTGTCTCCTTAATGCATGATTTATTAAAAAAGAAAAATCCCCAGTTAGCTCCAGTTACAAAATAACACAGCCATATAGTAATCTTAAGCCTAAACCTTTAATCTAAGCCTAAACCTTGTTGTTCAAGGTACATAAGGATCCATGATTCTGGATAGGTTCTTTCACAATGAGAGATAATTCAATTTGATTTCTAGTAGAAATTAAACTTTCCTTCTTGCTTTATTTTTGTAATTGTATTACATTGATTTGCATATCCCAAATCTATGCCTGTGGAAAAAATAACACAAAATGTATTTTGAAGTTGTTGGGTAACTCCAGCTTGATGGATGACGAGAAGGAAGCCATCACTGCCTTACTAGAGTTTTTTAACTCATTGTTTCAAGTTCACTGCAACCAGGAAAGGACACATTTGGATGTGTTTGAAAGAGATTCCTAAGGGTAGCAGAAGCAGTATACAAGCAAGAACAATGTCAGATTAGTTTAATTTTGCTTTTTTAAATACTGTCCTGGCATGTGAAATGTTCTGAATCTAAGAGCATTGCATAAATAGAAACCGTATTATGCAATGGTGTTTATCAAATGCTCTTCATCTACTGCACCACCCCCATAAATCCACCAAAGCTTTTATTATCCAGGGGTGGGAAGGTAGGCAGAATGGAGTGAAAGCTGCAGAATGATTTAACACTGTGGGAACTTAATCAATAGGACTGTTTCAGAGAACTCCCAGGAAAGAGTGTTGTTTTCTATCCAGATGATAATGAGGCAGACTAGCAGCAACCTCTGGAGGAGGAATGCTGGAGCAGTGAATTTGTGGTACAGCTTTGCTAGTTGCTAATTAATAGTTTGAGGCCAAGGGGACACCTTTATGCCCCTCTGCTACTTGAAGTTTCTTTCTGCCTGGTCCCGCATGCCTCTTTCTCTATTGGGGTCACTGTTCACTGAGTTAGATTCTTGAAGTTTATTCAAATTTGACAACAGTGCCAAAAATCCAAGTTTACCTTTATTCTCCCTCCTTTGTTCTTGGCTTTATTAGTGCATTTATATCACTATGTAGCCCTTAATCCTTCCCTGGAATGCAAAAATAGTATTCTTGTGTAATCTCTTATTCTGTCTGCCTTGCATCCCAATTTCTGACAGCTAAAGTTATTTTAGTGTTTGACATCTGTGGTCTGACTGGAAAACATCAACATAAGCCAAACTGGATAGCAGTTAAACATGCCTAATATTTGTTATGTGTAAATTTAAATAGGTTTAAGTGGTGTTAACTTGAAGAGATTGAGAATGCTTGTTTGATGGTAGTATTGATTTTTCTCACCTTTATAGGGAGTCCAAAATAGAATAGAGATCCACTTTAACACAGTTGAAGCTCTGGCTGAATGATGCTGTTACATATGTATCTTTGCAACACATGCTCTTGTAGTTCTTTGGTCCTTCCAACCTCCAATGTAATGATGTACAGAAGTCTAGTGTTGTACAGAAGTATAGAAGTAGAGAGAGAGCAAGCAGGTATTATCTCCAATGCCAGAGAATTTAAGCAATGGGAAATTAAATAGTGATGTCAATGTTGGTCATAAAGCAGAGGGCCATAAAACAGTGTTGGTCACTGCAGTCCAGTAGTGTTTTGAACCTAGGCTTTCAAAGCATATTTTATAGGACCATCTAAAAGTGTGTCACAGTTAAGAATGGATCTCTGCATTGCATTGCTAAGACATAGGTAAAAACTACTGCAGTCACTAAGAAATACAAGATGACTTTTAGCACACTGAAAATGAGTAGAAGTCAGCAGCAGTCCTTCCAGGTTTCCAGTCTAGTAATATCACTTCTACATCATCTTACTTCTATAGATAATTTACTTAAGATTCTTAAAGGATTTTCTTAAAATGTTTTCCTAAACCACACTTGCCATAATTAATCAATGCTAAGATCATGAATAAAATTATCTTTATTGATGATATGCAGTGGCTTTTGTTGCATTTAATTTTGAGTTAGATTTTTTTTCTAATTATTTAGTTTTTCTGACTCTTGATTGTCTCATCTTTATGCTAAGCTTGTCACTGTTCTTGTAGTCATCCAAAGCAGAAGTATGATAGCAGAGAAAGCAGTGGAGTAACTGTACCTGAGTGCCAATGTATTTTCCCCATTTTCACAACAAAAGGCCCTTGAGACTAAATATGCTTATTTGATTTTTGCTGATCTGAGAGGTCTCTGCCATCTTTGATAAGTCACCACAGAGGATCAAGCTTTACATAGAAAATACTTAATTAACTAGAACTTTCAATTTCATTTCAGCTTTCTTACTTTGGGGAGGTAATGCAGATACTTTTTTTGCATTGAATTTAAAAAAAAAAAAAATCACTTTATCTACCAAAGAGTGAAGTGAATCATAGTTTGTGCATTTATGTAAGTTCAAAAATAATTCTGTTTTACCTAGAAATTCAACTGATGTATGCAAAATTATCTAGAAAACTTGATTTGGATACAGAGCTTGTGCAAAAATTAGACATTCATTACCTTAGGCAGCTTTCACCATTTGGTCCTAAAATTAGCACATTCCCAGTATAATTTGTAATTAATCAACCTGGCTGGTATATAGAGACTATTGACTATTCCACTGATATGTTGTTTCCTCTGCTTTCCTATCTTTCCCTCAGTACCAGGAGTTTCTGTTAGTCTTGTGCTTTACTAGTAAGCAGTTTAGGGCCTTTGTTTGCATCAGTGCCTAGAGCAGCATCTATAGCTTTGGTTTTCCAGTTCAGAGCTGGCATTGTAAAAGGGCAGGTAAGCCATAAAGAAATTATTTAGTACTTTAAGTGTCTGTCATCCAGATCTTCAATGCTTATTCTCATCAGTGACTTGTGCTGCAAAAGTATGGGAGGGTTTGGTAACACTTGTTACAAAATAGGAGATATCTTCATAAATGAAAGAAAGCAGAAATATGTTTTATTCATTGGTACACTGAAAGTTGTAGCGCAAATACAGATTTCACTTGGATTTCAGCACAGGGCTGTCACAATGGTATATGAGCAAAAATAACAGACACCAGATCAAGTCATTTTTGGTAGGCACCACAGCAATATGTGCATGAGTGCACGAGCACTTGTATGCATACAGTCCCTGAGTACAGTCTTTGTTCTAAATAGATGCCCATATATTGCTCATGATTTACAGTGATTTTTGTTTGTGAACCATTTGTATTTTCCCTTGCTTTTGTGCTTTGACAGGAGCTAATTATTTCTGAAACATTTAATAGGATCAAAGCATATTTCATTATTACAGAAATTATTGCATTATGTAAGTGCAATCCTGACTGCATGAAAATGTTAGTCCAGTTTTGTTATATTTTTTCAAATTAGAAGTTTTTCTTATGAAAACTTTGTGAAATTAATTGTTTGCTTTCTCCCAGCCTCTGAGGGGTCTGTAGCTTCAGAAGATACCAGATAAAGGATGATGACATGTAATGAGAGCAAGATTTAGCTATTAAACTTCTTGACTCACTTTAAATATTGATTAGAGAAACACTTCTGGGCAAATATTTATATTGAGCAATAATATAATTCAGTGATTTTTTTTTTTTTTCTTTTACTGATTATCATTATGTCTGTGGTAATTTAACCTAGAAAAATAAAATACATTGTTAGCCATGGGTTATATGAAAAAGTCCTAGATAGACGTGACAAAGAAATACAAGTAAAATTTTCCAACAGTAAACCGTCATTCACAAGATTCAAAGGCGCCCTGTGTTGTGCAGCCTGTATCTGGTGTTTCCTAGGGTTTGGGACTGTTGTACCTGGGATATTGGCTTCAAGCCATTTCTATATAATGGTAACATTGTGACAGATACTAATGAAACCATGCTGTTTCTAGATAAAGCTGATATTGAATACATAGGCAGAAGAGGTAATTTCCTCATTCACTTTCTTAATGAGCTCAAGGACAGAGGAACCTTCCTGCATCTGTGAATAATTCCTCGATTTTATTAGTTTTTTCAACAGGAATAAATTTCTTTGCATGTTTTTGTTTTGTTTATTTGTAACCATAAAAGCTGATCCTACTTGTGTAACTGAGTGATGTTCCCCTTGTAGGGGAAAAAATATATGTTAAAAATTCTCCAAAAACCATGGATGAATCTAAGCAACATCAACATATTTGTGTTTTAAAATATCTTCCTTGCTCTTACTCATATGGTAAAGACCCCATCTCAGCTACTAAACACAGAGGGATACACAAATATGTGTATTATGCATACTATTTGAGTATCATCTGAGTGTGATGGCTGTGTGTGATGTTTACTTACTGCATTTTATTTCTTTAATTATGTTCAGCCTTTGGTTACAAAATGCTCCGAACATTCACTGGAAGTTCAAAGTGTCAAAGTTAGAGTGCAGTGTGGACCCTCTGCACTTCAAGACAGCATTCTCTGCTCAACAGTCACACCCTGAGTGTCTTGCTTGGCTTACTTGGTATTTCTGGTCCAGACTTAGAACTGAATCCTGCAAGGGGGTTATAAAGAAGTACGTGCTCGCTATGAACATGACAGGATATAAATCTTGACCTAAGTAGAAGACTGTGTGAAGCCAGTTATTCGGACATGTCTGGCGTATCTGTTGATCCTTGTACCAAAATAAAATCTCTGACAGAGTTGGGATTTTTTTGCTTTAAGTGGGGAAATGAATGCAATTTTAAAAGATACTTTGCAAGTATTTTCTATTAAAATAATTTAAAAGTGACTTTTACATGGAAAAAAATTTTCTGTGGTAAGTATTCTTGGATAGAGTTTGTGTAGAGTACTTGTGCTGCTACCTAGATTTTCAAAAAGCTGCTCTTGATTTAGAAAAATTACAGGGTTTTGTCTACTGCCTGTAGATGCTTTATGAAATAGTCAAATCAGTTTAATCTGACTTGAGATTGTAATGCGTATTTCACATGATTGTATTATGGATATATGCCATGATGAAAACTTTGCTTTATGTTGAAATGGAATCTGATGTCCATATTTCACTTGGGTTTTTTAAAGTTTAGTTTGAATTTTGGACTAATGTTTAATAGTTGATTCTAGATTGAAGTTGCAATTTTGTATCACCTTTTACTGATGATGTGTAATGTTGAGATTCCTTCACATTAAGTCTTACTTTCTTGCTGCAATATAGTTTCTTACTGCTCTAATTCCTATTGTCCTCTCTCAAGAGGTAATGCAACTTATTCTTCAGATCTAATTATTAAAAATAAGTGTTCTAACTGAGATTCAGGGCAGCCCAGAAAGCCAACCATATCCTGGGCTGCATCAAAAGGAGTGTGACCAGCAGGTTGAGGGAGGTGATCCTACCCCTCTACTCTGCTCTTGTGAGACCTCACTTGGAGTATTGTGTGCAGTTCCGGTGTTCTCAACATAAGGGCATGGAACTGTTGGAACAAGTCCAGAGGAAGGCCACGAGGATGATCAGGGGAGTGGAGCACCTCCCATACGAAGATGGGCTGAGAAAGTTGGGGCTGTTCAGCCTGGAGAAGAGAAGGCTGCATGGAGACCTCAGAGCAGCCTTCCAGTATCTG
>JAOEHY010036432.1:0-19221 GCA_025447955.1 Psilopsiagon aurifrons
AGCTTCTCTGGGCACCCTGTGCCAGCGCCTCAGCACCCTCACAGGGAAGAGCTTCTGCCCAAGAGCTCATCTCAATCGCCCCTCTGTCAGCTTGTGTACATAAATGTATGCATACATGTGTACAGGGAAGATACAAAGAAGATCAAAAAATCAAAAGATTGAGCTGTTTCTTGAGATGTTAACTCACCGCCGAGCACACAAAGTGGGGCAAGCCAGGCTACCCTTCAATCTCTCTTTTTCACTGAATTCATTTGTAGGACCAGAGAGGAGTGTTGATGTCACTGATGTCACCAAGCAGAAGGACTGCAAGATGAAGCTCAAGGAATTTGTGGATTACTACTACAGCACAAACAGGAAAAGGGTCCTCAATGTGACCAACCTGGAGTTCTCAGACACAAGGTAAGAGCCCAGCCTGCTGCACCGTGTGGTGTCTGCCCTATGTGATTGGGTTTGACTGGGAGAGGCTGAGCAGCCTCTGCTCTCCGATGGTTTCTTCTTTGCGAAGTGCTGTTTAACCTTGAGACAGTGGCTTCTTGTCAGTCTGGCTCTCCACTGCAAGATCCATCTGTAGCCAGTTCAGGCAAGGCACAGCAGAACAGAATATTCTGTTACTTTTCAGTTTTATTTTAACTCCAGCAGTGTAAGTATAGGTATTTTAGTGCAACTGTATACTGGAACATAACTTGATGATCCAGGAGTTTATTCTCTGCCTTGCCCTGGTAGTGAATGACAACAGAGTCTGTTTCTCATATAATATTAGGGACTTAGATGCAGTTTGATAGTTACTGGTAAAACCAAAGAAAGGAGGTCAGAGGTGACCACAGAAGTATGATCACAGAATCCCAGGCTGGTTTGGGTTGGAAGGGACCTTAAAGCTCATCCAGTTCCAGCCCCTTGCCATGGGCAGGGGCATCCTCCACTAGAGCCGGTTGCTCCAAGCCCCTGTGTCCAACCTGGCCTTGAACACTGCCAGGGATGGGGAAACCATAGCTCCAGTGGGCAACCAACAAATTCTTTGGGCAGCCAATCTCCTCAGAGCATTCTTTTTTCAAATGCATTGGACAGCAGTGAGCATCCTACTTGTATAGCACTGCGTTGAGTGCATCAGATGTGTTTTGCTGAAATCTTCCATTTAAGGTAGCCGAGTGACAAAGTAGGTGAGGTGTGGCTTTAGGTATAGTGTAACATGTCACTGAAATTGATATAGTTCACTAATCTTGTACCATGTGTTAGAGTTTTAGTTTCAGTGCTTTTACAAGCTAACCTGCAGCCTGTATGGCAGGTTACAACTGGAGTGATGCTGAGATCTCAGTGGACAGTTAGGGGGTAATGGTACAGGTAATCTCTGAACTTGAGGTCAAGGTGCTTTACTGGTGCAGTGAGACAGAGGTAGTGGTGCTGGAGACCAATCCTCAATGACATTAAAGCCGGTTATTCTCCTTGTGCTTTATATTATAATTAGCTGATGTAAATGCCTAAGAGTTCAAGTTACTGCTTTGTGCTTTACAGAGCTGTATGCATCACTTGAGCTGTGCTTTTATTCCAGAAGTAGGGAGATGCATCTGTGACGTGTTGAAGTTTGTGCAACTGTGCAGATACTTTTTACAGTGCTTGCAGTCCTTCTGGAGAGCTGGTGCTTCTGGAAAGGCAGCGTCAGAGAAGGGAAAGAGTCCTTTATGTAAAATGCTGCACAGAAGATGATGAGAGTCAGTATAGAGATGAAGAATGGTTGTTGTGGGGAGAATTCCATTTTAGTGAGAAGAGTTCAGGTGGTCTTGAAAAGAAAGCTGATGAATAATTGGTAGCTCATATTTTGAAAGCCGTTACCTTTAGCCCTGTGGTCAGCGTTTTGGGCGCGCACACCCGTTTCTGCAGAAAGCATCTCCAGTAATTACAGGCTTCAAGGATTACCAAGATCTTCAGTTGAGGTTTTTTTAGCCATTATCCCAGAATGACGGGAGGTCTTTTGTTCTGCAGGCCTGGTGGAGCTGTCACTCAGCTCCTGCTGATTTAGACATTAATGAGCAAATATTTTATTTCTTAACAGAGGCACTGACACTTTAATTGAACGCACTGCTCCATCTTTCCCTGCCATTTGAAATGGAGCTATTGTTATCAGTGGTTGACAGCGAGCATAACTGACACATGGGAGCATTTAATTTTAGTCTGAAGTGCAGATATTCTTCCTGACGTGGTATTTTAGAGCGTCCAACAGTGAACCTCCACCCCCTGCAAATATTAGTCCAAGATTTTGGGCTATTTAAACATAAAATTTAGCACATTCTGGGATTAAATACTTTCAATACCTCTTTATTATGCCACTACATGGTCTTAACTGTGATTTATAGTATATGTTACGTATTTAATCTAGACTTACATTATATGTTTCTATTTTATAAATTATATGCATAATTTAATACAATATTAATATATTGTCCATGTAAATAAGGATGTTCCTGTGTATAAACTAGATAAGAAGATATTACATACGTTTATTTTAAATATATTCACATTATCATTCCAGATTAGACTTTTTCCTTCTTCTTTTTAATATAATTTAATCAGTCTAGCAAAAAAGATCACTGTGATTTCCAGCATCAGGTTGAGACTTATTTAGTCCTTAAGTACTAATGCTATTGTTATTAATATGAAGCTTAACCTGCAAACTTCCTAAGATTTATGTAGGGGTACACACATTGCACTGCCTTCTCTGAAGGGGGTGGAGAAGTGAAGATCACGCATCTGTTGGTAACTGAGCCTACACAGCAAGAGGCAGGGACTGAGAAAACACCAACAGCACAGACTTGATTAGGAATACTGCTACTGAAGAAAGTCAAAGGATCGTTGCTAAGTTGCCGTATTTGAAAAGCCTTCAACCTCTGTCTGTAAACAGAGATTTGAGACCTTTTCTAAAGGCAGAGCAGTCTCACTGACACACAGGGATTGCTGTGCCAGCATTAGAGTCACACTGCTCTGTCAGGGTCCTTGTACTCATGTTTGTTTTCAATTCTCTCTGTAAAGGATGTCAAGTTTTGTAGAGCCTCCAGATATAGTTAAGAAGTTGTCCTGGGTAGAAAACTATTGGCCTGATGATGCTCTTCTGGCTAAACCAAAAGTCACCAAGTACTGCCTGATCTGTGTGAAGGACAGCTACACAGATTTCCATATAGACTCGGGAGGAGCTTCTGCCTGGTACCATGTCCTGAAGGTGAGGACCATGTTTTTGCAGTGTTTCTAGCAATGAACTAAACTTCATATGCAAAGACCATCCTAAAATTCTCTCCACACTTCAGGTCTGAGGTTTTTCAATCTTCATTCCTGTTGTATCCATAAGTAGTACACAGAGAGGTCTATTTATTTAGGTTAATACTTGTGTGTGCACGTGTACCTCTGCCAGTATTGTTTGGTTCGAATGCTTGTTGCTAATTTTATGTTTTCTAATTCAGGGAGAAAAGATATTTTATCTCATCAAACCGGCCCCTGCAAATATTTCTCTTTATGAACGCTGGCAATCGGCAGCAAACCACAGTGAGATGTTTTTTGCAGACCAAGTAGATAAATGCTACAAATGCACAGTTAAACAAGGACAGACACTCTTCATTCCATCAGGTGAGCTGGCTGTGGCAGGTGAAGTCTCTGCTCATTTCAAAGCTGCTGCAATAGTGTGTCCAAAGTGCTAGAGGGATGTGATTTGATGATTTCTCTGACAAAGCATGAATTCAGATTCTCAGTAGAAATATAATTTCATATGCGTGTAAAAAAACAGCCAAAACAACAAAACCCCAGAACTTTTACTGCTTTCTATGAGTATTTTATCAGCCTTTCAAAAATTCAACTAGGAAGTAGTGTTCTACTCTTGGTGTAGCTGGACTGCACTAGCTCACGAGTTCTCCCTCTATATCCAACCATGACATCGGTTCTTTTTGCCGTGTAACAGAGGATTCATGTAGAATTACTTTCTGACCACAGTTCCCCACAAAATCCTTTTCATGATCATTGGTTCCTCATGACACAAAGGAGCTATAGGTGCCTGCATGTGAGTGTGTATGTATGGTTTCACCTGAGAGTGAAAACCTGGGCCTCACAGATTTGGGTGAATTACATGGTAGACTCAGGCTTTCATTGCAGGTTAGGGGTGGTGAATTTTGTTCTTCTTTGTTCCTGAGAGGATCTTTAAGAGCATACGGAGTTGATCAGAAGATAGTGTAGAGTTTATACTCCTGCCCCTGCTCCCCACCTTCCTATCACCATGAACCATGAACAGCATTGCTGTTTCCAGCAGTCTGTTAGCTGTTGAGACTATGATCTGTTTGGGACAGGGATTTTCTCTCCCTCCGTCTGCCTTTAAATGACGCACTGCCCACTCAGTCTTCCAGGGCAGCATGAGTAAGTAAGAGCACTAGTACTTGTGATTTGGAGGCAGCATCGAGTAGTGCCATATGTCTATGTGTGAGTATATTCTTTTTACACACTGGAATTCTGCTTTGACTGTAAAAACTGGAAAGCAGGTATTTTTCTCATGACCATATGTGGAGCAGATGGTGGAATAAACACCAAGCAATTTATAAGGATTCATGGAATCACAGCATCATGGAATCCCAGCTTGGTTTGTGTTGGAAGGGACCTTAAAGCTCATCCAGCTCCATCCCTTCCACGCGCAGGGACACCTTCCACTGGAGCAGGGTGCTCCAAGCCCCTGTGTCCAGCCTGGCCTTGAGCACTGCCAGGGATGGGGCAGCCACAGCTTCTCTGGGCACCCTGTGCCAGCGCCTCAGCACCCTCACAGGGAAGAATTCTGCCCGAGAGCTCATCTCAGTCTCCCCTCTGTCATGTTAAAGCCATTCCCCTTGGCCTGTCCCTACAGGCCCTTGTAAATAGTCCTTTCACTAATTCTCTGATTTGATTCAATATTTTTGATTCACTGTATGCATAATACAAAAAAGATTCATTGACTTGGGTGTACTCTTGTATGAAAATAAATGTTTGGAAAAACACCCTGTTCCTGACACTACAATGAATTTAGTGCCAGAAACTGCCACAGATTGTTATGGTGATGTGAAAGCAGCTACCATTATGTCTCTGCTGCTGCTGCTTTTCACAGTGACAAGAAAGTAATGGCAGTGTGAGCAGAATGCCCCCTCTCACCATCTGACAGTTGAAAGTAGTCCTGGGATAGGGACTGTGAGGCAGTGGTGTGTAGCAGCAACCTGGGCTGGGCCATTGTCATGCAAAACACACAAGGGGCAACTTTGTGTGGTTCTCTGTGTGTGATGTGGTGCTGATGTGGATTGAAGAGCTGTATTGGTACCTAGGAAGTAATCTGAGTTTTAGGCATCATGTTGTGAAAGAAGTCTTTGTTACTGTCATTCCAGTTTTTACCCACAGGAGTCTTTCTCTTCTAGGTTGGATTTATGCAACTCTAACACCTGTAGACTGCCTGGCCTTTGCAGGACATTTTCTACATAGTCTAAGTGTTGAAATGCAGATGAGGTAATCTGTCTTTGTCTAAAGTTAGGTATAGGTTCATTTTGTAATACATTGGCCATTGTCTCTCCTGTTAATTAACCTACACACTACTGTTACTACTGTGTAGTTACTGCTACCCCTGCAGTAACGCTTATGGAGGTCTTTTGGGCAGTTTTGGAGAGTGTATCCACATTTGTCCCCTTTGACCACGTTCTCCTGTGCTGAGCTATTCCAAGCTGTCTTTACCTCCATTTCGTGTCTTGTGGAAGGACACGTGGCTCAGTGTGGCCATCTCCTGAAGGAAGAGCTGTTAAAAGCTGTCGGTTTTACCCTAGATCATGCCGTTTGCCCTCGGGATAAGCCCCCGCGTACCCAGCTGTGCTCTTTGCCCAGTGTAAGACAATAAGTAGTCACTTCACTGATGCTGGACAAATAATGCAATGAAACCATGTAACATCTGTATCACACTGTTTCTTCCCGGTGTCCACACTTCTATGTGTTGTTTTGGTCTGAAGCCAGTATACGTGGTAGCAGCACATAGAAATGAAGCACTGCAAAGTCAACCTCAGGCGTTTATGCACGGTACTTGTCACTGAGGGACATACTTGTGCCCTGCTATGCTCTGAGTTTATGTGGCTTTGTATTACAGAGCATATGAAGTAGAAAGACGGTTGAAAATCGTCAGTCTGACCCAGTTTCCAAACTTCGAAACTGCATGTTGGTACATGGGAAAGCATCTACTGGAGACATTCAAAGGTAAAACTGTGTTTCTTTGCCTGCCTGAATTGCTTAGCTTTGAGGGCATGAAAGTAGTTACTCTTAATTTCTGCTGATGTGCCACATAGAAGATGGTGACCAAAACCAGTCTTGAAAGATACCCTTAACATACCAGCAGAACATGCTGGTCTGGTCCAGCTCTCCCCTTAACCTACTGCCATCTCACTCTAGGAAGGACCTTAACTGTCCCTCTTACCTGTGTCTAAGGGAAGGTTTCATCTTCTTTATAAACAGAGGCAAATAGTGTCCTGTCACTTTTCTAGGTGTCAGTTGCCTGTCAAGTCTGGGTTCATTCCCTGTTTTAACCTCATGAACTACAGGCTCTTTCAGCCCAAGGCATAGAGTAGCACTTCCATCTCCCATCATGCTGCTGAGGGGAGATGTTCAGGCAAGCGTGTACTCCTGCCCGAGTGAAATGCTTTACTCTTTGTTTCCACATATTGGTATTTGCTTTTTTGGTCAAAATAAAAGAACTGCTGATGGTACCTTTTCATTCCCACAGCCTAGGATGTGTGAACATGGAAGCTAGCTATAGTATGGCACCAAGAAAGGAACGGGAAGGATTGCCGGTGTAGCCATAACTTACAGGAACACAGTGTAGGAAGGCTGGGTTGGATTTATGACACAGTAAATATAGTCATTGCCATCTAGTTATAGGAGGGATTCGTCTGTGGTGGCCTTTTCAAAGAGTTAGATTTTGCAGTTAAACTTTTTCAAATGAAAGACTTCATGTAAAACACCTTTAGCTCTCAGTGCTTGAATGGCTTTGTTTTCTCCCTCTACTTAGGTTTGCATAAAGCTGGGCAGCAGCCTCCTGCTCATTTACTGCAAGGAGCAAAAATTCTCAATGGCGCTTTCAGGTCATGGACTAAAAAACAGGTAGGAGAAGAAGCCTGTTTTAATATTGTCTGTTTGCCAGTCACTGAACAGAGAGCAAAGGCCTGGACAAATAGTATCTCCATAGCAAAACAGCTATGAAATCCCAAAGGGAAGGGACTGGAAGAACGTGGAAGGAGGGCAATAGCTGGGATTTCATAGTACCACGTGAAGAGACAGCAATGAAAAAGGAACCACAAGAGATGATTTTAAAAAGTCACCTCTGCACAATGCTCAAGGGAGCATTGACTCTGAGCCTCTTCGTGCGCCAAGTCAATTAAGCTGCGGTTGTGTATGTGAGCAGGGCCCAGAGAAACGCCTGTGCTTTTGAATGCACAAGGTGCCCAGTTCTTGCAAATCAACACGTTAATGGAGCCAGGAAATACATCTGGGTTGGAGAGAAGGCTTAAAGCGGTTTGCAGGCTAAATTTCCTGCTGCAGCCATTGCTGAATTGTTATTCCTGCATCTGCTGCTCCTCGAGCTTGGGGGTATTAGCTGCAGGAGACAGGCCGTTGGATCGTAAAACGCGAGCAGGGGAGCTAGCAGCTTCAGGGTTTACACACGTTTCAAGAAGGGATGAGCAGCTGAGTACACATTGCTGCACACACAGTAAGGTCACTCAGTGGCTGTCCCGCATTTAAATGTAGTCTGAGACTTGGCTGCTCCTTACTGCAAAAAGACAGTGCTCCAGCCTGAATTCAGGATTGCTCCCAGGTTCCAGTAGAGGGATTAAGCAGTGTGCGAGCTCTCCTCTCCCTGTCACCCTGTTTATTTTTCCACTTGCCATGCAGATGAGAAGTAGTGAGTCCAAGGAAGTTGGAGTGTGTTGGCATTTAGCTAAAGTTTAACTTTGAATATTATAACATGACATGTGAATGCAAATGTTAGTCCTGCCAGGGAGCTCCCAAAGTGCCCTGCTGAGGAGTTACATGCCTGTTGTGCTCGCTGAAGACACCAGCCTGAGACAGTCTCTCCCTGTAGATGCAGAAAAGGAATTTCTCACAGAATCTGGTATGAAGGGGTGAACAAAGTGATGTTACAGTTGTGAAAATGCAGTAATAAGTGAAAAGGACCATTGACTTTGGTGTTCTCTCAGGACAACTGCACTAATATCTAGAAGGGGAAATAGGGTGTATTTTCTCCTTATCTGGACTATCAGAGGCACTCAGTATTGATTTCAGTACATAGGAAAAATATGGACATGTCACGTAAAGAGCTTTTTCATATATTTTTTCAAAAAAACATGCACAGAAACAGCAGTTTGGCTTTGTTGTGTTTTAGGCTTTAGCAGAGCATGAAGATGAGCTACCAGAAAACTTCAAACCAGCACAACTTATCAAGGACCTTGCCAAAGAAATAAGATTAAGTGAGGTTTGTGCTGTTTTCATTATATTAACTATATTGGTCTCTCAGTAATCCAGGCTATGAAATGGATGAATTGAAATAAATGAGTCTTCTTCCCCACTCTCTTCATTAAAGGAATTCATATGAGGTTTCACACTGGGGGACTGCTCAGAACTCATGTCTCAGGCTGACTTGCCACATCCTCTGGGCTCCTGTTTCCTTTCTCCTCAGCGTTACACAGCATCTGCCTGTCATGCATCCTTTCTCCTCCGCCTTCTCCTAGCTGGACTGGCCACATCCCTCCTCCACCCTTTTTTATTCTTTCACTTTGCTATTCCCTACCCAAAAATATGATAGAACTCACAGACCACTGTTCCTGTCCCCATGATCATGCTCTCTGTAGGATTTCCCTTTCCTGTTCATGGTCTTGTCTATGATACTGTCTGAACTTGGAACTATTCCTCTATACATTGTCCCAGTAAGAGGCCTTGCTCTTGGCTGGCTTCTAGGCAGGATTGCTATGGGAAATGTGGTAATTATAACAACAACCTCTCCCCCAAATCAGCCCTCAAAAAAGGAGGTTGTGTGCAAGTGGGCCTCCTCTAAGTGACAGTGTAGGGTGGCCATAGCTAGTTCAGTTGTTTTAAGAGGACCTTATGTTAAGTTCCCCACTCTTTCTAACTACATCCAAAGACCCGCAAATTGAAATCTGTCTGGTCCTTTTATCCTCTTTGATGTCATATGGAAGTTTTCTGATTGTCAGAACGGCAAGTTAGGCAGAAAATCATTTCTTTTTAATTAGTCAGACAGCATTAACTTTAATTAGGCAGCTATTTTACTGCTGCTTTTTCCTGAGGGCATGAAATATGATTCTGCAGCATTTATCACATCTGAATTAAATGCTCAAGCTGGTTAGCATTTTAAACAAAAGACCATTCATTTTATATGGGCAGTCCATCAACAGTCCTACCTGGGCATAAAACCCGGTGAGAGTGACATTCCTTACAAAGCTGCTGGAGTTTCTCCAAGCCAAACTTGTGCTTGAGCAACATGGGGTGGGAATCAGCAGTGAGCAGTGTGTTACTGTGTGATGTGGTCTTTGTTCCCTGGCCATCCTGACCTGGGGATGCAGTTATCCCTTTATGGAAGGGGGGATCTTTGGGGTTGTTTTCCCCAAGGAAGACAGGGTGAGGTGAATACCTAATGTGGGGCAGGTGGCTCTGAATGCCTCTCCATTTTGTCCTGAACTCCAGAATGCTTCAAAAGCCAGCAAAGCAGACACGAGTGCCAACACCATCGCCGAGGAGATGTGTCCTGTGGAGAAGGAGGAGGCACCATCACCCATCCAAGCGCCGCCTCCTCCCCAGCCTCTGGAAAAGCTCCCGAAAAAAAAGACTCCCAAAACTGTGAAAACTCCCAAGCAACTGAAGCCATCCAAACCCCCCAAGCCCCCCAAGCCCCCGAAGCCTCCCAAAACACCAAAAGTTAAGGGAGAAGGGAAAAAGAAAGGAAAGAAGGCAAAAGAGAGTCCCCCGCCAGCCATCCCCAATCTGGACTTGCTGGAGGCACACACAAAGGAGGCTTTGACAAAGATTGAGACGCCAAAGAAGGGGAAGGTGGGTCCCATTTTAACTTCTCCCTTTTCTCCTGCCATAATAAAGATGAATCCTAGGAGTTTGAGATGGATGAGTTTTAAAGTCCCTTCCAACCCAAACCAGGCTGGGATTCTATGATACTCACTTGAAATGGAACCTCCAAGAACCCTATGATTCAGACTGAGTCTGGCAGACTTCTGCCACTTGACAGCCCAAACTGAGGTGAGCTGAAAATGAAAAGGCATTTTTAATGGCTTTTTTTGTTTTCCCCCTTGAGCCATTATATTCTTATTTCAGGTGTTATTCACACTCGTGCAGTTCCATAACCAGCTATCAAAGGTGAAGGAACTAATTTCTAAAGCATCTTATTTGCATAAGACTTCGGTCTAGAATGAGTGACTGAAGATAAAACAATAGGTTGCTTCCATTTTTGCCCATGTAAGACAAGTTTCATTTTGATGTCCTCTAATTCAGCCTGAATTTTGCTGCTGCCTTCAGCAGGGCCCAGGATTTCATTGAGGCACAGCCAGTGTGATGTGGTGTGACCTGTTTGTTAATAACAAAGGATCTGTAAGTCTTGTCTAGAACACTTCTGAATTTCCTAGGAGTTTGTATGCAGTTTGTGAAACCTGCCTGTGGAGCGCTCGGCAGGGATGTCACAGTACTCCTGTACCTTGGTATGTCAAGGAGAAATGCAGGTGGTCTTCTGCATTCAGCCATTTTTGATTGACTCTCATATTTGGGTTCAAAAAGAATGAATCAGGAGTTTTCATGTTCTAATCCAGCTAAAAGGTGTGTTTCTGTACCACGCTGGCACTCCATCCTCATTGAGATCCATGCTGTTTTTTTCTGCAGGCTGCAAAGAACGTTTTAAGTGCTCCCAATAAGGAAACTGCTACTAAGCAGAATGAGGTGGAGAAATTTGAAGTTCGAGAGCAAAATAAAAGCAAAACAGAAGCCAAATGGAAGTACAAGGTAATGTCTCCTGTTAAATCCCACTACTGATTCTGCCACAGAAGTCAAGTGATAGGTGAAGTGTGGAGAAATACTCATACTAAGCAAGAGAGTATGAGGCACCAATTTTCGGTTTCCAAAGAAAATGGGAAGTAATCATTGCTTGGGGGGGGGGCAGATTCTTCAAAGCAGGTGCTGAATTGTCCATCTTCGTGCTCGGGTAAGCCCGTGGGAACACTGTAAATAGTGAGATTTATCAGTGCTGATCTCTTGTGATTCTCATTCGAGTAGTACTACTTTCAGTCTGGAGTAGTTCCAGAGAAGTCAATAACGAATGATGGCATAAAAGTAGAGTTAATGAAATCTGAATTATGCCGCATGAATTTAAAGCTGGCCTTCCTGGAGGACTAATGTAGGGTGACTAAAATTCACTCAGAATAATACATTTTTCCCTAGGTACTATTTAAAACAAGGTGACATGAGGCTTTCTTACAGAAACAGCTGCTTTATGATCTCCTAATGACAGAGGTGCAAACAAATTCCCCCAAAGCAAACAAAAATACATGGGTTTTCACCTGGGGAAACTCCTAGGAATCACGAATCATTAGCATTGGAGACATCTAAAATTGTTGTGTCAAACTAGTCACAGTTACTGAGATCAGATCAATCTGTACCAATTAAATCCACAGCCAGTACAGCTTAGGAAAGTACTAGGCGATGCTTAAAAAAATAATCAAAGGCTTCCACTGCACTGAATGACTCTGATATTAAATTATTAGATTTGTAGTTCAGGCTCTTCTGAAGGTGTGACAGAAGCAGGTGGAGCCCAGGGAAAAACCAGTTGCATCTGGGAGGTTGTAGGCACTGCGCTGTGTTCTGTCCTTACCTGCACAGGCACGATGCTGCCAAGCAGCGCGCTTGGTGCCTGCTCTGATCCACAAAATGTGTGTTTAGTGTTTGACCTCAGCCCGTACCAGTTCAAGAGAGCAACATGTGTACTTGCCATCATGTTTCTGGCGTGCATTGCTTAAACTGGTGCTGAAGTGCTTCCTGACTGGGGACGAGTTCCTCACTAAAACCCATGTTAGTCTGTGGAAGGCTGTAATCCTCTATAACTCACATTTGGAGGAGCATATTTTTCTCCTCATACAGATCAGTGGATTCTGAGGTTCACAGGGATCTGAAGTGACAACAAGGCATTTAACTGATTTTGTCGTTTCGGCTTGGGTCTTTCTCCTTTCAGAACAGTAAACCTGATTCACTTCTGAAGATGGAAGAGGAACATAAATCAGAAAAGACACCTTTATCGGGAAATAAAGACAACAAATTTACGTTCTCTTTCTCTAACAAGAAATTGCTTGGGTAAGTAAAAATCTGACAATACACATCAACTAAAAAAGCAGATTTAAAAGTCATTATTTAGGGTTATGATGTTTTTTTGTGGAAAATACACTTGCACAGAAAGTTCTTTTCTCTGGAACTTTTACCTAGAACCCAGCTTAATTTGCCATAACAGCAAAGACCCATCTTTGAGGCTGGTAGTTTGCTTGTGAATAGTGTCTTCAGCATTCAGCACTGAGTTTTGGCACTTCAGGTTCTTGCGAGTTAAGTTATATTAAGTGAGTTTGGGGCAGATCCTTTGTGAACTCTGCATTCCAAAACTCCATGCTGCACGTGCATTATGCAAATCACACTATTGCTTTAAACAATGCAGTGCTTATTTAAGGCCAGCCAAGGCCACTTTAGTGGGCATTATATTTTGAGATACAAATTTGAGGTGCAGAAATGTGTTTGTAAACTCACTCGAGTTGCTGTGGCACTTCGGGATGTACCCAAGCATCCTGAGATAGATTGCTGCATAAAGATACTCCCTGCCTTCTGGAGCCCACTCACAAGGTGTTTTCCAGTCAGTGTTGTTGCTGATTTGTAATTACTTTCCTTTCAGTTCAAAGGGAGTCAAACCCCAGCTGAACACCAGTGTGTTTGGGTCACTGCAGAATTTTAAAGAAGACAAAGCAAAACCTGTGCGCGATGAATATGAATATGTGTCAGATGACGGTGAACTGAAAATTGACGAGTTTCCAATCAGGAGGAAGAAAAACACTACAAAAAGAGAACTGCCATGTAAGAATGTTTTCTATTTTGTCTGTATCTGCACAACAAAGTCTTAGGGGTCGATGGTCCAAAACCAGCCTTTAAAATCTGTATGATTCATAACAAAACAAGCTATGTCTTAACTGTCAGTCCAGTACAAGTGGATTGGGAGTGCTGGGTTTTGAAGGGAAAAGAGCCATGACTTTCTTTCTGTTTTTGTTTTTAATTCAGTTTTGTCAGATAAAAAAGACACTCTGCAGCACACTCCTGTTAAGAAGCCAAAGGTGGAGTCGGTATCATACAAGGTATGGTTATTATTATACCTATCACAGGAAGCACTCGTATGTCTCTAACAGTACATGCAGAAGGGCTGTGAGGGCAGGAGCAAAGCCTTCTTATGCCTGTTGTGGCGTCCTCTCCTTCCCTCTGCAGTCACGGCCTGCCCAGAATAGGTGGCAGCCAGACATTGCCAGGAATAAGTGTCATGTAGTGCTGTGGCTTGAACTGCTGGTACATGGTCAGTCCTGGTGGGAGGCTCGTGGGGACCATGACAGTTGTCCAACACCGCAACAGCAGGAGCAAGGAAGAGCTTCCTGAAGGAAGAAGGGAAGTTCCTTCTTCCCTTCCCGTAAGAAGGACCAGGGAGGGTCAGAAGGAGTTTTCTGTCTTACCTGGCTTGATGTTACGTTGCTGATAGACACAAGGGGCTGCACTCTCAACCTGTGTCTGTTCTCCTGTTTCCATTCACTTTAAACACTGGTCGTTAAATTTCCATGTTCATGTTTGACAGATGAAGCTCTGAGTACTTATACAATGGAATTCATGTCACCTCTCGTTTCACATTACTAGAAACCGTTAATACTTATTATGTAGCAATTAAAGGTTTGGTTTACTATCACCTTGCAGAGTCTCCCTCTGCCCATTAGGGGTTTACATCTAGAATGCTGTCGACCCAGCGTGATACTTCACATGTCCCTTTACACGCAGTGTCAACATGCCTGTTGATAGCTTGCCTTCCGCAAGGTGAACAGCACACATGGAAGTTTGCTCTGTATCAGCATGGAAGCGTAATATTGGAAATTAAATTGCATTAAAATTTAATGTTTTGCCCAACTGTGATTAATAAAATTAATAAAAACTGATAAAAATTCATATTATAATATCTGAATAAATCAGAAAAAGCAAAATATGTTGTTAACACAGAACTGTAGCTGACTGAAATGTTTGACCCTAAGAAGTAAGAAATCCTTTTCATCCTGGTTTGGCTCAGAGATACTCAAGAGCAAGTGCAGACCTCCTTGCCTGACTTAGTAGTTCTTGCCTGGAGACCAGTATACAGAGAACAGGAAGATATCTGCTGGTATCTCACTGTGCAGAAGCTAAAGGAGGGAGGCCAGTCCCTGGAGAGGACAGTGCAGGTTGTGCATAAGGGCTGGTTCTTCAGAGGCCTGCAAACAGGGCTGGAATGGGAAAAAAGTTGTTCTGTTATACTCTAGACTACAGTGCATAGAGATACCAGCCCCAGAAAGACAGCAGATGCAGGCAAGCTTCCTTCAGAGGCCTCAGATCCCACTGTTTCTATGTGGCTATCCCATTCCTCTGGCAGTTCTCCCTGTTCTCTTGCAGTAGTGATGCCAGAAGTGAGTCTGTCCCTGTGTCTGAGCTGGCTCTGTTAATAGTTTTGCAAGATACAGGCCTATGCCCTGATGCATATCTGGGCTGACAGACATACGGCCACACATTCTTCTCTTGCTAGGTGAGTCGTGGTCTCAAGAACAGGAGCAGGGGCTGAGAAGGCAACACAGTACTTGGAAATGCCACCTTGTGGTTTGATGCCATGTGCAGGATCAGATCTCAGAGCTGGTTCTTCAAGGTTGGAAGGGGATAGAAATCCTGCCATGTCTATGGCCTGCAAGGCAGCTGACATTTACTGTGCACCTGATTTTGTTGGTCTTTTGGTCTTTTATTTAATAGAAGCACACGACAAGGGCCAGGTCTGTGTCTCCAGAGGAGCAGGAGGCTGGGCACTAACTTCCACTTCTTTGAACCTGTTCCCTGTTTTTGCAGAGTGATGACTCGTCAGATGACGATTTGCTTCACATTGACACAGAGGCAAAGCCAGGGCGCAATTCCAAAGTAAAGAAAGAGAGTGGAAGTTCAGCAGGAATTCTTGATCTTCTGCAGGCAAGCAAGGAAGTCGGGGGTTTGGAGTATAACACCAACAGGTATGCACCGAGGGACGGTGTTCTCTTTTCCATAAACAGAAAAGGCTTTTTTGTGGCTGTGTGTGTGAGAATTAATTTTGCACCTCAGTAACTGCTTTTTTGTTTTATCCGGTAATGAAATTCTTCCTTTATCCCATGATCTAGAGGGGAGAGGTGGGAAAGTGAATGGGAAAGATTTGGGTGGTATAATGTGGAGGCATTTCCCATCTGCAAATGTTGAACATCCATTTTAGCAATCATACCATAATAGATGAATCATTCAAAAGGAAGGGAGAACTCAGTGGATGCAGCTTGAGGGCATGAATAATGGTTTTTAATGTAGTAATAATTAAGTAATGTAGTAATGTTGTAACAATAAAGTCATCTAGATGACCAGCCCTCCTTCCACAAGGCATTATAAGGTGCTGTGCATTTGCCCCAATATCAAATGCTTGCAGGAAGTAGACAGGTAATTGTCTACCCTCCTTCACACCCCTGGTCATCATTCTCCCCACCAAGACACATGGCTTGGAAAACACCAAACTCTTTCATGGATACTTCTATACCTAAAATGGAAGTGCTTGTCTGGCCTTGCTTGGGTTTTATATGGGACCTTTGTAGGCAAACACTGATGTTGGCACTGGATGGTTTGGAATGTGGCTAGTAAGGGACAGCTGTAGAGCTTTTAGTAATCCAAACAGTGAGGAGGGAAAAGCAATACACTTCCTGGAGTCAAATCCTGCAGTGCAGGATCATCTGGAACACAGGTTTTGTCTGGGCCCATCTCCAAACAAATGGAGGGGCTCACTACCTCCAGTCTTTTGAGATCTTGAACTACTGATAGAGAATTAGGTAGCAGAAGCATTCCTGCTGTTTTGAAAAAAGCTAGTGGAACTCTTCACATACGGAAATGTCTTGTTTAACTCAAGTAAATCCCCAAGAAGGGCTTTTGGGAACTGAGTTTATGGCTTCTGTGCACGTAATGGCACCACAGACATGCACTGCTACATCTTATGCCCTGTCCTCCCCAGTAGTTTGTTGATGAAGTAGATCTTTGCTGCTGCAGTCTTACCTGGATGGTTTATCCCCCATTGGTAGCAGACCAAAGGTATTCACCTAAGCACTTTCCACTGCTCCATAGGAACCACAGCCTTGGTACTTTTGGGAGCTCTGGGCAAATTGCTGGCACAAGTTTGTAGCCTTTAACCATGCCTGTTGTGCAAAGGAGTTACCTCCTGGAAGGTGAGAATGACAGGTGAGGTGGAGATGTGACATGTGAAATGTGTGGCAAGGCTGTTCTTGTCTGGCCTGCTAATAAACCAGTTCCATCTCAGCTCTGCTTCATTTGAAAGTCATCTTCACTAGGCAGGCTGAACATATAGAATCATAGAATGGTTGGAAAGGCCCTTAATGTCATCTATTTCCAACCCCCTGCCATAGGCAGGGGCACCATGCACTAAACCATGTCACAGTCCTTAATGAAGAGTCCCTCTCCAGCATCCCTGTAGCCCCTTCAGACCCTGGGAGCTGCTCTGAGGTCTCGGTGCAGCTTCTCCAGGCTGCACAGCCCCAGTGTTCTCAGCCTGTCTTTGTATGGGAGGCGGCTGTGATCATCCTCATGGCCTCCTCTGGACTTGTTCCAACAGTTGCATGTTGTTTTTGTGTTGAGGACATCAGAGCTGCACACAATACTGCAAGTGAGGTCTCACGAGAGCAGAATACGGGGGCAGGATCGCTCCTTTGACCTGCTGGTCATGCTTCTTTCGATGCAGCCCAGGATACGGTTGGCTTTCTGGGCTATGAGCAGTGTTGGCTCTCCAGGATGGCTGCTTGAGGCAGCATTTATCCTACTCATGATTCATGTAGTAGATGTTGCCCATGGCAAGGGGGTTGGAACTAGATGAGCTGTAAGGTCCCTTCCAACCCAAACCACTGACTCTGTGGTGCATGAGAGCAAGAGGTGTGTTGCACCATTTTATACGAGCAAAACCAGTTTGCTTTGAGCAGTAAAACCAGATCCCACATTCCGTGGCATCAGTGTCTGTTTCCTCCCTGCTTCGTCTAGGTTGGCTTTGGTTATAAAAGCCACAGAACCTATGGAGGAAGTAGAAACAGCTGTAGGAGTGGTCTGAGAGTTGAGAACAGACTGGACAAAGAGACGGGTGCTGTCCTCACCCTTTGCTGGCTGTTGAGGGGGTGTGACCCAGGAAAAGCGCAGCTTGCAAAGATGAAAGGACCTGTTAAAATGGAATGGAAATGTTCCCTCAGATAGGAGGATATTATCTAAACCTGGGAAAGATGGGAAGCTAAAAGCCATAACTGAGAATTCTAAAAGATGTGCCTTGTGGTCAATGGGGAACCTGTGGAATGTTGCCAGAGGAAACCACAGAAGCAAATTTTATCACTGAGTTTAAATATATGTATATATATTTATATATATGTTTTTTGATGTTCAGAGAGAAGATGGAATTTTTTAAGGTCACAGTGTGGTGACAGAGCTAAAGAGAAATCAAAAGGAGGGAGTGTTTCTGAACCGGAGACATCTTCTGGTTCAATCTTCTCAGTTTATTAGGCAGTTGTCTCTTTCACAACTTAGAGATTAAAGTGTGTTATATAGACTGCCTTCGTGCAGAGTACATCAGTTGTGGAGTGCCAGGCAGCCCTGTGACAGCAGTCTTGCCATTGTGCAGCAACACTGGGAGGTTGTTACTTGCTGCAGCACAGGGACTGGGATTCTCATCTCTGTGTTGAACAGAGGTGTGCATGTCGAGTCTCCTCTAAGAGTTCTCTTTTCAGTCCTAATGGGGGTGAAAAAGCCAATGATTTTTAAATCAACACAGTCACTATATATTACAGAATCCCAGCCTGGTTTGGATTGGAAGGGACCTTAAAGCTGACCCAGATCCAACCCCTGCCACGGGCAGGGATCCCTTCCACTATAGCAGGGTGCTCCAAGCCCCTGTGTCCAACCTGGCCTTGAGCACTGCAGGGATGGGGCAGCCACAGCTTCTCTGGTCACCCTGTGCCAGCGCCTCAGCACCCTCATAGTAAGGAACTTCTTCCGTACCTCCAGCCTGAACTTCCTCTCATTCAGTTTGAACCCATCACCCCTTGCCCTATCGCTACAGCCCCTGATGAAGAGTCCCTTTCCAGCATCCTTGTAGACTGCCTTAAGATACTGGAAGGCTGCTCTGAGGTCTCCATGCAGCCTTCATTCTCTTCCTTGCTTGGGAAGTGTCTTTTGCTGTCTACAACGGGTTAAAAATGCCACTCAGTAAGGGAGGAGGACTCGGGCCTTTCGGTTTCTTCCTCCAGCCTGGGCTCTGTAGCCAGTGTACTTGTAGGCTTTGTGGTTTCTGCAGTCGAAGTCTCTTAATACAGTCACATAACTCAGCTCCACATGAATTACTACACTGTGTGTGGTAGTTCAGTGGGAATGTGTCACATCAATTTTGGCTCTTGTATAAACAATTAGGCTTTGGCAGTGTGTGTTGCAGCTTGATTGAAGAAAGCTCCCGATAAATGAAATGACTATGTTTCATTTCATAATTATGCTGGGGTTTTTAAATGGCCGTAACGTGCTTTTTAAAAGAAAGAAGCTGAAGAAATATGATATACAAACCTACCGTGTCACAGCGTAATGCCATGTGGTCATGTCTGACTCTCAGCAAGAATTTCCATCTTTCTCTACTTGTAAAGCAGTAAAAGGCAGGCATATATAAGTATTTGTGTATATATATATGTATATATAATTCTATATAGATCAGCCTTGAAAAGAGGAGACTTAGGACACCTTAGAGCAGCTTTCCAATACCTGAGGGGGCCTACAAGACACCTGGAGAGGGGCTTTGGACAAGGGCCTGTAGGGACAGGACAGGGGAATGGCTTTAACTGCCAGAGGGGAGACTGA
>JAOEHY010036433.1:0-38489 GCA_025447955.1 Psilopsiagon aurifrons
CCACCCACCCCAGTTCCTAGCATATGTGGGGTTAAAGATACTCCCAAGTCTCAGAAATTGCTTTCACACACCAGGTTTGAATGCTCTTGGCTTAAGGTATTAGTAATTATCCTGAGCATGTGGATAGAAATGGCAACTCGTGATACTTCCTTGTCTGTATTGCTACATCCTCCTAAGGATTAACAAGTGGATATAAACAGGCACACTGAAGAGTGAACAGCCGTGCCAGGGTCAAATTAGGGCTGCTTTGTGTGTATAATGCCATGGATTTTATAATTTTCTCTGGATGCCCATCTGCGAGTGCGTCTTTTAAAACTAGCAAGTGTTACTGCAGATGCGCAGCCTGTGCAAATTAGTGTTCTGAATACGAGAACATTAAGTTCATATGAGAACACTAACCTCATATGAATATGAGGTTGTACAGCATTAAATGTGAAGGGTTGATGTGTTTTACATCCCTGTATAGCTATTTGGGGAGCTTCTTATTTTATACTTCCCTGCCCTAATTTTTGTGATTAAGAGCTATTCCCACCTGGTTGCACGTGGCATCCCTCGCTATCAGCCTCCTCTAGAAATGCTACATCAAAAAGATACCATGTTTAGTGACAAAAGATTAAAGCTGAGTATCAGAGTTCTTGCTTGAGAAGCTTTGTCTCTTAATTTAGGTCAGGACTTCACTCTGTTGTGCTGTAAACAGCACAATGGTTGCACCAGTCTTCACTACCAAATGAGTGCTGTGTGGTAAGCTGATCCTACCTGACTGCCTGCGGCACAGCTCTGGCCCACACGAAGCATACCCAAGAGGGAGCAGCTGTGACCCTGGCTGGCAGGCAGGATGCTCCCCTCCAAGAGCAATGCTGTGGAGTGAGCAACAGCCTTGATTCAAGGTAAAATCCTCAAGTCCTGGGTGTTCCAATCCATCTGCCTGCTCTCCACAGTATTCACCAGCTTCCTTTGGTCAGTAACTGGAACTTTGTTGCTGCCTTTGCATTTTCCACATTGTCTCTCCTAATTCCATTCCTTACAAGTGTTCATGTGTGGGAAGTGTGACAAGGAGATGACTGGGGGAGCTAAACATTTTCCTAAGGGTTGCAGGCAGTTTGGAGCTCTACTTCTGCAGGTTTTTCCCATTCTTTGCATGTTTTTTGGGAGGTCTTCAGGATTTTATCAGAAACTGTTGTCTTGGGGAGCCTGGGCAAAACCAGAGGCCAAGCTCTGCGTGCTCGTGGTGCTGAATCTGGTGCGGTGCCAGGCCCTGAAATACTATTTGCAGGTGTTTATACTGCCACAAGTGGGACAAATACTCCGTATAACAAGACAGGCTGAGTTTGGAGTGCTTTTGCAGAAGCCTTTGAAAGAATTAAAGCAGCTTCTCTCAGAGGGGTGCAGGGAATCTTGGCACTTGAAAGAGTCCTGGAAAGGCTTTGGAGACATCAGGGATGTACATGGTTGTATTCCAGGAGAATCCCCCAGAGGGAGTTCCTAAAACTGTGAATAAATGGGGCTAAATTTACTTTGCAGTGGCATAAACCGCTCCCTTCATTCTGGAGTATTCACACAAATTCACAGAAGTAATGCTTGTGGTAATGGTTTTGTGCTTTGTTGTTTGTGTTATTGTTGCTGCTGTTTTTAATTAAGAATATTTATAGCTGTCCCTTGCCTTGTTTGATTTGGACTATCTTTATTTTGACCTTTCATCTGATGTCTGTAAGGATGCATATACCCCTTTTACCCTCTAAAAATGAGGGCAGGTAAGGATTTGTCTTTTCCTGCAAAACCAGCTTTTCCAGCTGTATGAATTGTGTTTGATAAGGTTTTCTGTTGCTTGAAATGCTTAGCGGAGTAATTGCTTGCTGGGTGTATTTGACAGGTTTTTGTGTTGCTGGGAGTCATGCAACTAGCAGATAGTTGATAGTGAAATTGAGAATAGGTCTCAGAAGAGAGCTAACAATTTTTAGCTAGCAGCTAAACTTTGATAGCAGTTTGATATTAGTGGCATACAGTGAGGTGATGTTCCAAGGCAATCATCGCTGGTATTTCCTATCAAAAAAGGCAATTAATTTCTAAACCACTCGTTTCCTGGTTGTGGCAGGAAAGACACAAGCAAGAATAACATCTGTGTGGTGTGCTTGTACAGAATAATAACCAAAGATGAAGGATCTTTCTACAGCTATGAAGAGGAAGCCAAGTAAAATATCCTTACTTCCCTGTGAATAATGTTTGTAGGGACCTTGTATTCATACTGAGACTGGGGTCATAGCAAATAGACTTATGTTTCTACCCTTAGATGACATGTTATGGAAATGTAGATTTCACTGCCTATGTAGTAAGTTCTGTTCTTTTTTTAGCGTGGTTGTTCTTTACAGATGTAATTATAATTTTTTTAAATGATAAATAACATTTCTGAACTCTGGATGGCTGTTTCTCCTGCATCAAATAGATGCAGTATATGCATATAGTAAGGTGGAGGAGTTCTGATGGTAAGGGCGAAGGAAGGAGCAGTAGGTCCAGATTTGAAACCAAACAGTCCTCCAGCAAGGTAATTTAGTTGAACAGAGACTAACTTCAGTAGGGTCTCAGTTGCTTGTACCTAAATGTGAAATTCTGTATACTCGGTAGCTGATAACAAATGATACAATTATGTTGAGAAGAAAGCGTTTCATGAGAGGGTTGTAACTCCGATGTGCAGTCTGGCTTTGTGCTATAAAATAACCGTGTGCTGTTCTCTTTTTGTGTTTTCCAGATGTTTCTGACTGTGTACCTCAGTAACAATGAACAGCACTTCACTGAGGTGCCAGTCACCCCTGAAACAACCTGCAGAGATGTGGTGGAGCTCTGCAAGGAGCCTGGTGAGAGCGAGTGCCACCTGGCTGAGGTGTGGTGTGGCTCAGGTAGGTTATGCTTGCACTTTGTGAGTTACTACCCATTCACTGCTTCCTCTACAGTAGCCCATGGAGGCCTGACAGATGTGGTCCTGTCCCAGAGGGTTTCTGCCGTACAGTTTTGCTAACCTCTTCTTCAGACCTGCTGTATGATAATGCATCTACAGAAAGGCTGACATGTGCAAAAATGATCTGAAAGCAAAAGAAGGGGACTCAAGCATGCAGATGTTCTTGTGTCTGTGCAGCCTTTCTCTGACTGAAATGAGTTTCTAAGGGTGTGGGGGAGTTGTTTTCTTTTCCTTCTTTTCACAGTGGATCCCAGTGGCCTGTGTGTGGTTTTTGAAATATCAGTAGTTCTGTGACCCAGTCAGAACTGTTTCTTTGACCCTGTAGCCATTTTCATGTGCAGTGGCAAAGGAAAATTTTCTTTTTCTGATAACACCTTCATTGTTCCCAGTTGTGTTAATTTAGTTTGGAAATGGAGTGTTGCGGAATTAGTAGGAGTTACCTGATGTGAAATGCTCTAGAGAAGGTGTAGTGGGAGGGAGAACATAGAGACTGCTTTGGACTGTTCATGTCCTTTTAAGCCTGTGGAAGAGGGTTTTGTGTATGTGGTCAGTTGTGGCTTTTTTCCTTCTGTGTTCTTGCTGATTTTTGTCTTTGAAGTTTGTATCTCCCTGGTGTGCAGTACTCCATTGGAACTGAAGAACATGTCAAAAAACAAATCAAAAGCTGAAGTGTGGCTAACTTTTCATGGCATAAACACGAAAGGATTCTTGTCTGCCTCCTGTCTCTGTGGTACTCATTAGATACTGGTAGTTATCCAGAGGTGTAAAATAGATGAAGGGTTTTAAGTCAAGAAAATAGTTATATTTAATCCAACTTCTTTAAGATGCTTCAACAAAACCATAAAAGAATCAGATGATGAGGGCTTATGTTCCTATTGTATGCTGTTGGCTTAGGCTAACATCTCTTCAAAGAAGTCTTTGAGCTGGACCTTTAATAGCATGAGATACCTGAGGTGTCTCTTGAGTTGTCTTTTCTGACAGTGATGTAATGTTTCTGCTACTTCTAAATTAAAGAAAATGCAACAGAATTTCCTCCTTAGAGACGAAACATCTTTTCTTTATAAATGGTAGTAAAATAAAATCACCAGTCAAGCGTGGAGAGAAATACTCTAGGGATGGTTTTCTTATTGTATATCTTTGTCTCACTCTGTCTAAATCAAAGCAATGCCAAACTCTAGTGAAATGCAAGTAAAATAAAGTTTTAGGTAAACCCACTGAATTTATAGTGAGCCTTAGCCCCATGTCCTGTTAAAAAGCACAGGTTGTGATGGTGAGGGGACAGGATTTTCCTTTGGTTACCAAAGTTGGAGCCCCACTAGAGTGGGCAGCTCCTCTGCTTGTGTTTTTTGAACTTGGATTCTTGATTGCCTTTGAGATGTTGATGTAGAATGTGTTAGAAGGGGCAGCAAGATTGTCCTGAAACCAATGGAGAGTGCCTGTTGCGAGAGGCAAGTGAAGTTTGCCAGTGCTTTGTGTCCAGACAATTCTGTTAAGCCCAAAAGTGAGCTTTTGGCTGAGCTCGATCGTGTAATGCATGAAGGCTTATTTGTAAAATCAGGTTGTCAGCCTCTCTACTTCTCAAGGAGATGTAAGAAAATAATCTGGATGCAGAGACATAAAGCAGAGATTGTTTTGCCTGAAATGAGTCTTTGCAAAGATGTCATGAGATACCATGAAGACAGGTATCTGGACGTTACTTGCAGAGCTATTGCTGTGGGTCAGAAAAAATCTCAAACCCAAACCCCTCCTTTTATACAGTGAAAACCTGGACAAATGTTTTAGAAACTGAATTATTCTTGTTCCTTCCAAGGTCCTTCATATTTACTAAGTATTTGCTTCTATACACAAAACACTGGTGAGTATGTGTGTAAAACTGTAAATGGATTCAAATTGTACTTGGTAACAGATGCATTAGTCTCAAATCATGTAAGACTGAAAGATTTGAGTACTGGCTGAGGTACGTGCATGTTGTTCCAGATAAAATACATCCTTTCTTAAGCATGTGTATAACATCCAGTAGCAGTCATTAGTAAACACAATCATTTGCTGCCCCCTTCCCCCCAATCCAGCATATACAAATCATACATGTTTGATTTACTGGGTGGGGGGCAGCAGGGGCAGGAAATACTTTAAGCTTCTACATAATTTCATTTTAGATGTCAGCAAAGTTTGCTGTCTTGTTTTGCCAAGATATGCCACGACTTCTATTTTGTTTGCATTTTACATTGAACAAATGAAACTATCTTGAACCAAACATGGTGCAGTGCAGCTAACCTGGGGTAGAAACAAAAGATTGATGTTGGAAAATGACTTCTCAGGCTTGAGCTACTGAGATTGGATTGTTCTTAACATTGCTTGTCTCTCTCTGACGATTGCTCAGGAATTTCAGCTTCTGTTGTCAGGCCTTATTAAGGGTCCTTTGAAAGATTGCTGCAAGTGTGCTTGAGGCACTCTGCTCCCTGAAGGGGGCAAGTTTCCTACTTGCCCTGTCCTCCCAGTTTGGCTTGAAATTTGATGAAGTATCAGGGCAAGCATTCTTCATCTTTCCGTTCTTGCCAGAATTCTATTAAGCAACTACCTTGACCACTGTGGAAAGCAGTCAGAAGGTGTATGCATGTGTAAAGACTTCTTATTTTCCTCTTTATGAGATGGGGAATTAAAAAGAAGTCTGTTTGTCCTTTCTTCTTGAGCTTTCCAAATATGGTTTTGTTTGCTATTTGAAAATCTCTTTGACCTTCCTTTTGAAGTCACTGAGTGGTATTGACAGAATCCTTTTCAAAGGGCATCTCCCTTGATTATTGAGTTTCAGTTGAAGTATTGCCGAGCTGCTAGAAATCTGCCTCCTAAGCCTGCTGTATATACTTGAAGATGGAAGTCTGACAGTGTTATTACTGGTTGGTTTTTTTTGGTTTTGTCTTTTTTTCCTCTTGAATTAAGGTTTAGTAGATGAAGAGCTTTTTTAGCTGTCTAGACAACTAACTGCCAAGAGACTGCTTTTTCTGTAACAGTGACCTACTTGCTTATTCTGTAAAGCTAATCTCTTTTGACAGTGACTCCAGAAATTTTCCTTCCTAGATTGCTTGCGCACAGCTGCAGCATTTTCATTTAAAAAAACACTTTTATGTTGAAAAGAGCTTTTTACGTGCTGAAAACATGTTAGAAGCTTCAATTCTTAACACCAGTGATTTTTTTTTCCCTTGAAATGATTATTCCATATTAATATAGTGACTTGAAAGACTCCATTGCATATGAATTAACAACTCTGATTTTCTTTTCTGTTCGTCCCCTTAACTAATGAAAGGAAGCACCTAACAGAAGCAATGTTAGCAAAATCAAAAGTGGTGCAGAAGTGGTGGTATTTAATTTCAGTTTTTCTCTGCTTGTCTTGTTTCTCAAGCCAGGAATAATATCCTCTGTTTGTCTGACACCTAGCACAAATGGATCCAACATGATACTGTGAGTGTAGCCTGACTATTTTAAAGGTAGCTCTGAGATCTGTTTACCACAGTTGCCATCACTTTAAAAATGCATGTAAAAATGTATGATAAAATGCTTAGAAAAGCAAAAGAAATTGCTTCTCTGTAAAAATTTAGTAATTCTCAGTGTATCCTGTTTGTGAATGCCCAGCTACGGAGTGTGTAAATTCTGAAACAACAGTAATACAGCAAGGGAGGAGATCTGGTAAATGGTGGCAGTAGGTGTAAACTCCCACTGCCTTTTTTTTTGTAATATCAAAAGGCAGTGAGTGTGGGTTAAAAATAAGATGTGACTGGATCCCGAACTTGGGAACAGGAGCTTGAAAAGAAATTCACTGGAACTGTGCATGTAACTTTTAAGGAAACTTCATCCTAACTGTCTGAAAGAAAATGGCAAGTCTTTATTTGAGGTCATTTTTCACTGTGATCTTTTTTTTTCCCTCTTTGAGCTGTGACTCCAAAATAGTTCAGCTTTTCCAGGTTTATCAGAAGTGGGGCTTTCAAAACACATGTGATCTGAACTTCATGAAATTTGCTGTCTGAGAGAAAGAGCCAGATCTGTGGTTGATAGGAGCTATAAATGATCACTTGAAATGAGAGGAGCTATGATGGCATGCTAAGGATCAGGCTGTTGGGTGCTGCCCAGGAGCCTCTTCAGGGGATTGAGTGCTTCTGCCTGAGCCTGAAGGCAAGAGCTACGATTCAGCATTTGATTGCAATCCTTAGGAAGCCTTAAGAGAAGAATTTCTCTTCTCTGAGAGTTTATCTTTGCACTTCTTTTAATTCTGGTTGGAGTAGATAGTAAATGAGTCCCTGTAGGATTTGGTGCAGAGGAGCCCTTGAGTAGTGGGTAGGAATGGCTGAGAAATAAGTTTGTCTGAGGTACCACAGAAGTGGAGCAAAAGGTACGGCAACACATTTCCTGCTGTGGTGAGTGGCTAAGATCTGCAAATAGAAAACCAAGCAGAAAGCTCTAAATTGCCTGTTTGTTTCCCCTTGGGCTGGATGGTGCCTCAACTTCTCCCTGCAGGTGTGGACTTTTAAAGGGTGTATCTGCTTTTCAGAAGTGTTGATTGAATTTCAGATGCAGGGAGCAAGATAATGCCTCCCTGAGCAAAAGGTAGAAGTGCCTTGGGTGAGGGCAAGGCTTAGATGCACACACTGGATGGTGGACAAATATTTTTGTGTTGTTTTGGTGTACCCTACTTAGGAATGTAGTAGTCAACTGGCTTTTTACCTTTTCAGAACGTCCCATAGCCGATAATGAACGGATGCTGGATGTTCTGCAGCGCTTTGGGATGCAGAGGAGTGAGGTTCGCTTCTTTCTTCGGCATGAACGCTCTCCCTGCCGGGAAACAGGTGGGTGTTGCTTTCAGCTGGTTTATTTATCTAAACTTAATTTCATTCCTCAAGATTAAGGAGACAGCTTGCGTATGTAATTTATTAATGTGGATAGTCAGTATGGTGTTGCAGCCCTTTTTTGGTCTGTTACTTTATTATGAATAGAATGGTAGTATCAGAAAAGCCACTCATTTTAGTGAAGACTTTATCCTCCCTTGCCAGATCTGGGGAGATTAAATCCAAACTGAAATTTTTGCAGGTTTTCTAGAGCTGGTCATCACCAAGGCATCCAAAGGCATCCTGTGTTAAATATACTAGCCACAGCTAAATATCTAGAGAACTGTGACAGTCTCTTAATGTAGTAACAGAACTGTTGTCCAGCAATGTGATCTATTATTAGGGCTTAGGATGTTTCACGTGGGTAATACATTTACCAGGATGTGGCATACTTGGCAAAAGATAAGAGCTCTTTGGTGTTTCTCCTCCAATCTAATTCATTGTTAGTTTCAGGGATAGCATTAAATGAACTGCCTAGTCAGGTTCTCCGAGAAAGCGATATCTCTGATTTGTAAATCTAAATGTGAAACCTATAAAGAAAACTACTTTTTGCTTTTCAAGGTTTTCCTGTGCATTCCATATTAATCTCTTAAGTAGAATACTGAAGACTTTTACCTTTAAATCAGTCTAGTGGATTCTTCCTCTTCCCCTTTTTCTGTTTTCATCCTTGGTAATCTTCCTCAGTGTTAGAAATACTGCATTCGTGTTAGGTGGCTCTGTACCCAGCATATGGCTGAATGTATCTTGAGGTTTCAAAAGTGTAATGAGTAAATGAAAAGTTGAAGCTGTGTGCCATTTCTGTCTACTAAGGATTTTAAAGTGCAGTTCAGTTGTCGGGATGTAATTTCTCAAGCCCAGGGTGTTTGCATTAGGGTTAGGATTGTTGTTATATTGCTTAGCAATGCATGGCCGATAAAAATATTTGGGGAAAAGCAAATGAATAGTTAGGAACTCTGCAGTAATTCTTGCAGGGATATGTTCTTGAAACAGGTACCATATGGGCGAGAAGCTAAGAAATGCACTGCAGGATAAAGCCACGTGAATGTTGTACAGGGAAATGAGTGAGCTTGGTATTTGGCATCTGAACATGGTTTGTACATAACTTGACTTAAAATTAAAGTAGCATTCTAGTTAAGCAGCATTTTCACTGTTACAGTGACTGCCAGAAAGAAAAACCTTTGTCCTTTTCAACTTTGTGCAAATAATCAGCTGTGGTGTCTCTTTCATGATAGGTGACTAGCCTTTAACTATTGTTATTCATGTTCTCTAAGACAGGTGACTGAAGGCACACTGGAACATATAGATGATGGTTTTAAGATGGTCCAAATGTCTTTCTGTGAATTAACCAGTTACTTTGTCTCATTTGCAGAGGGGGACACATTTTCCTGACTAAGCATCTGTAGTGCAGACTTAGGGGGGGCCTGTTGACTGCGGGAGAAATACTTAAATAGTGTGCTGTTAAGCTTTTTTGGTTGGTTGGGTTTTAGATAGTCCTATCCTTTTTAGATAAAGGTTGACATCAAGCACCAACTTCTTCATAAAACGTCTTGTGTCATCCATTAAGTTGTCTCAACTGAAAGCACATAGGAAGAACAAGTGTTCAGATTTTAAACCAAAATGACTGTACTGTTTCTCATTTTCTATTGAATGTGATGTCTAGAGGGATAAGAAAAATCCTAAAGTACCTTACCATCTTTGCCTATTCTTGTATTTCTATCTAGGGACTGGACAAAGGTCTCAAGACCCAACCTTAAAAAGAAATGGTGTGAAAGTGCCTGGTGATCGAAGAATAGAGAATGGAGTAAGTGATTGATACAATAAATACATAGTGAGACTAGAGGCTTCCCTTCTTTTGAGGTCCTCCCCTGGAAACTAAGAGGCTGCTCTGGAGTGATTGCTAATGACTGCTCTAAAATAAACACAAAGCCTCTAGCAATTATCACCCTTGCTTTCAGTTTTTAAGATCTCTCTGGAGATCCATTGGCTGCCGTGTCTGTGTTTGTACAGGTGATCTCAGAGCAGCAAATGCGGCAGACTTTCCCTTTTCTACTCCTATCAAAAGTTTTCTGTCATTTTTCTTCCGTTCCAGATTTCACATTGAGACCAGTTAGTGTTTCAGCATTGAATCTGTTCTCTGCCATTTATTCTTGCTCCAGAAGATATAATTATGGATATAAGACTGAACCTACATTCAAGAAACATGAGAACAGATAACTAATGTAATAATAGTGTTACCTTTGAGAGTGGCAGGGATTTTTCCTCACACTGTGTTTAAACTTTCCATTTTCTTCAACTTACATTGAAGTACTTTGAATTGCAGTGATACACCTACGACCACAGATCCATTCTGTCATGTGCTGAGCATTCTGGGCTCAGTCAGTCAAAGTGGATTCATGCTGAGCTTAATTATATAAGGGGCTCTGAAACACCTCTTTAAAATGCTAGAAGTATTAGTGTTTCAGGAGATGTCAGCCTGTGTGTGTTGCTGGATTGGGCTAAGCATGTGTATGAGCTTACAACTATTTATTCTTTTGCCATGGAAATGCGCCATTTCTTTCTACTTATTTAATTGGATACTTAGTTATTGTTGGATTTTTTTAAAGACCTTTATCATACTTTTGTGCTGTAGCTCTACTGAGTTACGCACTAACCAAATTAAAAGTCTAGACATAGTATGCACTGGATTTTCTTTGACAGGTCAGTGCTCCAAGGATGGATATGACACTGGCTGAACTTCAGGAAATGGCATCACGCCAGCAGCAGCAGATTGAGGCTCAACAGCAAATGCTGGCGAACAAGGTAGGTTTGGAATGAGATTGTTTACAGCAAGGAACAAAGGTAGTAAAAGTTGCATTAGGTGGAGGGGATTTGGGGGATTTTCACCTCTCACACAGAGGGGTCTCTTTTTTTGGCTTCCTATTTCTAAATTTGAAAGTCAATCTATGCAAATATCCAGTAGTAAAACATTAAAATAATGCCAGTGATGGAAGTGACCATATTAGTTGCTAAAAGGATAGAGGATGTAGCACTAATGTATTGTCTTTTATCCTGATGGCTCTGCCAGCTCTTTTTGTGCTCCATGTGGTGAGCAGCAATTCACCAGTTTGATCATTGAACAACGCTTTTGTATCAGGGTATAATGCCATCCTGTAATGATATCTTGCTTTCCCCTGATAGGGTTCAGTGTGCCTGCTTTCCTGGGGTAGCTGTCTGGAAAAGATGGCATATATGTGAGAAAAAGAGCTAGGAGAGTGATTTATAAAATGCTTATTATTCTGGGTGCTCCTTAATAATTTAGGGGGAAAAAAATAACTGTGCATCTGCTGAATGCTGGCATAGAGTTCATATTTGATGTAAGTGTTGTTTGTACACACTACTCTTCAAAATATAACAGAAAATGCTGCTTTTGGCAGAGAATCATTAAATGCAAGCCCATCCTGAAAAACTCTTGGCTGGCTGGGTGGATGAGTTCCCATGCATTTCAGAATATGCTTTACTGGGGAAGGGGCCTGCTCTGGGGCTTTTGTTTCACTACTTTTTCTCTGTCAGAAACCCTGTCTCCCTCTCTTAAGATCAGCTGGGTTCTCCCTTTTCCCCATCCCATATGTTTATCCCCATTTTGTTCCCTTGGCTTTCAATAATTGTATCTTGAGGAAGTGCTTTAAAACATGGCTTTCTCATGGATCTGAAGCACCTGCAGAGTGGTACTATGGCCTGTCAAAATGTTTTTCTGAAAGTAATAACAGGTGTAAAGAAGATGCAACTATAATGTAAGGAATCAACCAAGTGATTATACTTTTTTACCAGGAGCTTAGCAGCTCAGTTAACACCTATTCTGCCCTGATTTATTTGCCAAGGCAGAATATTATCCTCTTCTCAGTTCCAGCAGATATGTGTTAAATATAAAAAAGAGAAGCCTGAATCATTTTAACTTCAGTCTGTTTTGCTCATAGGTGATAGAAATAGACTTTGGTCTTATAAATAACACTGTAGTCACTATATATATATATGAAACCAGAAATGGGAACACTATATATACTTGCTGTAAAGGGAGTTGTGCAAGACTTTAAAGAATATATATTTTAAATTAGGAGTTTGAATATGGATAGCTACCCATCAGGCAGGTGTCTGCTGCCTGTGGTTTGAAGAAGAGTAGCCTTGTGGGTGTCCCACTGGGAGAATCTTTTCATTTAACTTGTCTCTCTAGAACAAACCTGCTTTCTTAGACACCCTTTCAAAGAGAAGCTTTCCATTGCCTCCTTCCTGCCTTCTGAAATCAGATGCAGTATTAAAAATAGATTCTGAGGGGGGGAAGAATACGCTTTTCTGTTTAGACATGAGCTGTAATATCTATTTTTTGACGTTTTCCTGCGTGGGATTGACTCCGAACAAGTGCGTATGCTGCGAGTGCTGCCTACTTTTATATGACTGGTGATTTTTATTTTGAGGAAGTGTCGAGTTCTAATGTTGGTAAGCAGTGGTAGTCTTGGCTGTTAGTGGGTGCTTGGGAAAGTCTTAGTTCTACCACTACAACAATCTGTCATCTCCAGAACTGGAAGCCATGTGTAATGGCTGGTGATTTAAAGGAGGTCTCTGTAGGTGATCTAGTGGCATCTTTTAGCTCCAAACTATAGACAGCTGTATATAGAAAGTAATAGTGTACCGCTTTTCTACTCTCAGAGAAGCAAAAGGATCCTCTCCACTGGCATGATGTCTGTTGTATAAATTTTGGTCAGGTCACTGTGAAGGTTTGCCTGTGTCTTGGATTGTCCTGTGTTGTGATAGCAGTGATAAGACCAGGAAATGGTCAATTTTCAGTCATGGGTGTGTGGTGATCCCCCACCTCAAATGAGTTTTTAGCAGAACCAGTGAGAGTATGAAGAGGGATGGAAATGACCCATAATTTATGGAATCCAAATATTCTTCTGTAGAAAGAATGTCTTATATTTTCCAGCATGACTTAAAATTGTTTAAAATGCGGCATGTAATAGAGATCTGTAAAATACAAACAGATGGGGAAGGTAAAGAGGAAATAATCACCAGCTATTGTAAGTCAAGAGCCAAGTACTGATTAAATGAAATTAGCAAGCACCATGAAACATAAATACTAAAGTTTTTCTTAGGCTTCAAGGGATTTTGAGTAATTTCATGGAAGAAAAACTTACCAAGGGCTGTTAGACATGGACACCACCTCTGTTTCAGTAGGTACTTGTACTACTGGTATGGTCGTACTGGGAGGATTGTACTGGGACAGAATCAGTCCTTGTTTGCTCTGTTGCCTCAGACTTCCCATGACACTCAGAGAAGAAAGAATACTGGGCTAAAGCTGCTCAGAGCTGCTGTGATGATTGTTTTTGGGGCTGTTTCTGGCAGTGCATTACCATACATTCATTCAGGAAAAAGAAAGGTAAAAAACTCCTTGTCTTGGCTGCAGGAACAACGTCTGAAATTCCTGAAACAGCAGGATCAGCGACAGCAACAGCAAGCTGCTGAACAGGAAAAACTGAAACGATTGAAAGAAATTGCTGAGAATCAGGAAGCCAAACTTAAGAAAGTGAGAGCACTGAAAGGCCATGTGGAACAAAAAAGACTCAGCAATGGGAAATTAGGTGAGTTGCTGCTTGGGGAAAGTAGCCTGTGACTTTTTATGGACTGTGGTTCTTGGAACCCTAACGTTTCTGGTGATTTCAGTGATTTAGAAGAGTTATTTGCAGCATTTCAGTAAATGTTAATCTTAGTAAATACAAGATTTGAAATTGTTAAGAAAACTCCTGAAGGACCTAGAACAAAATATATTTTCTTACTGTATTTTAAAATATCCCATAAGGACACCCTGTGTTTTAAGCCTAGCACATGTACTCTTTAATTACAGTGTAGGTGTTTTCCTTACTTAAATACCTTTGTGAGCCACAGTAACATTTTCCGTCCTTGATGTCCATACCTCACACATTCAGTGTTGTTTTCTTGGCCTCTAAAGCTTGGCCTGATACTCATGTTGCCTCTTATGCAACAGGTAACTTAATGGCCAAAGTGGCTGAGTATTTTCTTTGTAATTATGGAAGTCTGACTAGCGTCTGGCTTGCTACAGTATTAGTTGGGAGTTTGCATGTTAGTGCAACATTAAATATTTCAGACTTATTATCAACACACATTCTTTTGCCTCTATACATATTGTACAGAACTTGTGATTTCTAGCTGGACTTGAATGAAAATATATAGATTTATTAAGGTAAATACAGTTACATCGTTTTATTAGGAAGCATTGTACTTTATGGATCAAGCAAAAGAGTTGATTTTTTTTTCTGTGGGGAGAATGCACTTTATGTTTGGGTTCTGTTGCACAAAACAAACTTCAGTTTAAAGGAATGGAAGGATGGTAAAATAAACCAGGATCTGTATCCCTGCACCCTCCCAAGCAGGTCTGGTTGTGGTACTTGCTTGAACTCTTACTGATTCCTTAAACTGTTCTCTAATGCAACAGTTTTGGCAGTAGGAGCAGCTAATGACAGCCATTTATGATAGACCCTAAAAAGCCTTTTGAGTTTTTCTTTAACATACCAGCCCAAGTGTTTTGTCATTTGAATTCCTATGACCTAAATTCAGAGTTTTAAATATCATAAATATGCCTTATGGTTAAGTGTGTGTCTTCCTGCTGAATTCAGTGTTAAGTGAATTTAGGCTTCTGCAGATGAAATTAATTTGCTTAATGTAGTTTTGTTTCCATACTTCAGAAAGTAAAAGGTGTTCTTTTTTCCCCTCACCATCAGTGCTGTAAGTAGACCAAATTTACATAACCTTGCTAGAGCATTTGTTTTTACAAGCACTTGGAGGATGAGCTGGTTTGACAGGACTGTGAGTCTGCAGCAGCTGGACGCAGCCTCCGTGCAGCACTGCTCTTCAGGCCAGCAGGGCACTCTGTCCCCTTAACTGCTGCCTTGGAAGCAGCCCACGCTCTCAGCTGTTTCTCAGGGCAGCTATTGTGCTCTCTCGTCCTCTCCAGTGGAGGAGATTGAACAGATGAACAGCCTGTTCCAGCAAAAGCAGCGTGAACTGGTGCTGGCGGTGTCAAAGGTAGAGGAACTCACCAGGCAGCTAGAGATGCTGAAGAATGGCCGAATTGATGGTTACCACGACAACCAGTCGGCTGTAGCAGAGCTCGACCGCCTGTACAAGGAGCTGCAGGTAATGGAAAGCCAGCTTGTGACCTGTAACTCTAAGGGCTAAAAGTTGGTTGGGTTGTTTCTTGCCTTGTCAGAAAGAAATCGCTTTGCTTCTGTTCCTGACAGAAATGCGTGGTTGCCTCTGTGCTGAGGATGGAGGGTTAGTTGTACAGGGTTCAAGGTAAATAGGGAAAAGGAGCACATGGTATATATTCCTCTTCCTTTCTGTTGGAGAATAACCAGCATTTTCTCCAGGGAAAATAATCTGAGTTTGCCAGCATGACTTGACTTTTTAGAATGTTTTTCTCTTTGTAACTGTTTCCTGTCCCCCATCCTCAAAGTTTGTTTTTATTTTTGTTGTTTTCCTCTCCTCCCTCCTCCCCTTTCCCCCCCTGCTTTGTGAATTTGTTCAGTTGAGGAACAAACTGAACCAGGAGCAGAATGCCAAGCTGCAGCAACAGAGGGAGTGTTTGAACAAGCGCAACTTGGAGGTGGCAGTCATGGATAAGCGTGTTAATGAGCTGCGAGAGCGCCTGTGGAAGAAAAAGGCAGCTCTGCAACAGAAAGAGAATGTACCAGTAAGTGTGGGATATTTAATAACAACCGAAATAACTTCATCTCTGTCCCTATAGTCTGAAGTAAAAACTTGCTTGTGGGGAACGCTGTGCAGATGCTAGACTGGTTGTTTTTATCCGTAAGTGGTGGAAGTCTTGTATTATTAAAGTGCTTTTCATGGTATGTTGGTGTTAACCTACTTATTCTTTATGGACAAGAGCTCTTATGCTGTTAGATACTTTTTTTTTTTCTATTACTACTTCAGGTTTATATCTCTTAAGCCCTTTTTATTATGGGTATGATGTTTTATCCTTTTTGTTTTCTATTTCAAGCTGCAGCATAACATTCTTTAAATTGTTTTTTGTCCCACTCTCTCCACCAAGGTTTCTTCAGATGGGAATTTACCACAGCCAGCAGCTTCTGCTCCAAGTCGAGTGGCAGCAGTAGGTCCTTATATCCAGTCCTCTACTATGCCACGTATTGCTTCCAGACCCGAACTTCTGGTGAAACCAGCATTTTCTGATGGGACACAAGCTTTGCAGGTACCTGATGGTCCACTGAAAACACAGACTCTGCCCAACATGAGAGCTGGGAGCAGTTCACAAGCTAAAGCTCCTGCAGGTAATAGCTTATAATTAATACTTCTTCCCAGAAATGTTTTGTTTTCTCATCTAAGAGCTCTGTCTCTTCGCTTTATAATAAAGTGTTATTTGTGATGTCAGTCTTACTACTTGCAATATTCCTGCACCAGTGAATGTATTTTGTAAGCACTGAGGTTATACAATTCAATGTGTTACTTTCAGTGAGTGATTTGAGTTGTTATACAGCATAGAATGTAGAAGGGTTTTCCTATAAACTCTGGTTATCCATTTTTTTATTTTAAAAGACTCCTAAAAGCTATACAAGAGTGAGTTTTTAGGGGCACTTTTAGGATATACATGGTAACAACCATGATGCATGTACTTAAAGACTGGCAAAGGCAAGTTTTCTGATTGTGCATTTTGGAAATGACACATGCCAAGGATTAATTACAAGAAGTATTACGAAGGAGACAATTGATTGCAGCACGGAAACAGCAATAAACCTGCTGACGTGTTGATGGCATAGGAATACAGAGAGACATAAGTCTAACATTTGTCTTGAGGCTTGGCCTCTCCTGCTCAGAGTTTCAATGGAGATTTGCCTCTGTGGCTTTCTCCTACAAGAAAATGAGAGTAGATGTCTGGAGAACCTGGAGAGCTGCAAACGTCTATTCTGTGCTGTCTTGGAAGAAGACTCACTTTAAGATAGGCGAGAAGAGAAACTTCATCTTCATGAAAAGGAAAAATGGAGACTGACTTTGTACAATAATTGTGTATTTTTTAATCTTTCTCCTTTCATCTCCAGTTCTGGCAGATATTATTGAAGTAGCCATGACACAAAACCAGTCCAAGTGTCTCCTGCTGTACTGGAGAATAAGGAATTGTTTCATTTTATCTGGTTTGCAGATCCTAAAACTGCTGGAATTTTAGCTCTGGTCCATACGAAATTTGAATGGTTGCTATAGGAATGTGCGGTGGTGCTGTATTTAGCTGAAACATCACTCCTTATTTTTTAGCATTTGGGCAAAATAACTAGTCTTCTAGAGAGACAATATCTGATACTGTTAGAATCAAACCTTTCTCCTGCTGCTTATTGCTATTGTTTGAATTTAATGTCACTGTACTAGATAGTTTAGAATTCAGTAGAAGTTGCTGAAATATTTAAAATAATAGCAAGTTGCAAGCATTTTCTTAGTTGTTTTTGAAGCAGACTGGTTGTGTACTCCAAGGAATTAAAGACCAGCTTTAATGCAATGTCTGTATGGACATGGAACATGCAGATGATTTTTCTGCTTTTTTGGGTATCACTGGCAGGATCTATTTATTCTTTAAAGCATCATGCTTTTGATTCTTATGCCTTCTTACCATCCTGTTACTTTTAACTTACTGTAAATGTCCAAGGAGAGCTTCTTACTAACTGGAAAGAAGGCAGTTTAAAGCAGTTTGTCTGAATGCTGTAAGTGTAGCTGTGTGCTAGGACAAATAGTTTTGCTGCTGCTTTGATAGTTGTTTCTGAGCTTGGTTTTGCGTTCCCTTTTTAAAACAAGCAAATGAGAGAATCTAAAGTGATAGGATTTATAGCAGTTAACCTGTAAATGATACTTGTATACTATCTAGACCTGGGTCTTAGAAAATTAACCCTGCCTGTAAGTAAGTCAAAAAACCACTGTTTTAGCTTAATTTGTTCTGCTTGTTCTCTCACAGGTTCTGTTGTCCCCAGTGCAAAATCTTCCCTGTCTGCCACTGACTGGAGTAGTTCAAATGCAGACAGTCATATCAGTCAAGGATCAGCCTTGACTTCAGGAAAAGGAGTTGTGACTAATGAAGGACAAGGTACGTTCTTATGTGCTTGGCATAATCTTAATATGTGGAGGATCTAGTTAGTGATGCCTGTCTCTTCTACATGCTTCAGTAAATATGTAGAATTTATATGACAGCAAACAAAAAGTAAATCAAACATTATTGACCTATAAGTTTTAGTGTGGTGTTGCAGGGATTTAAAAAAACGGCAACCAAGCAAAACCCACCCAAGCAAACAACCAGCCCTCCAAAACTAATAAAAAATCCCCACAAAGACCCCCAATAAACTCCACTTTGTTTCAGGTAGTGAAGTAGATCCTAATGCCTTCATACGTGTTCCTGTTGCAAGACATGGCATTTGGCAGGCTTTTGGGTCCCTGCGTACAGGGGTAGGATGCATACGCTGTCTTGAATATTGCACAGAACAGGACACTCTTCCTACAGTTGTTGTCCCTTTTGAAAGTCTTCCTCTGTCTCTAACAACAGCTGAAGGAGAAGCTTTTTTACGAGACAAAGAGAAGAAAGTGCGCCCGTTCTCCATGTTTGACTCTGTGGACCAGTCTGCTGGGCTGGGCACACTGAGAAAGAACCAGAGCAGCGAAGATCTCCTGCGAGATGCACAGGTATGCAGGAAACTCCTGAACTACTTCATTCCATCTGGCAGGGATTACTACACCACTTTTCCAGTGTTGCTGTTGGAAAGCCCTTTGAAGAGGACCTAGGTTGTTTTTTAAGGGACAACTTGTAAGGAAATAGATGTATTTTAGGCTTTTAATGGCAGGTGGTAACTCAAAATCATTTCCTACAGTCACTGTGATGTGTATGGTTTTTTTTTCTCAGAGACTATCTGTACAAAGGCATTTGCATTGCAAATTTTCTTTAGAATCATTTACACACTTGTTTCACTGTTCAGTGCAGCAACGTGCTTCAGATGTTTGATTGCAAGACTTCCCACCTAAATCTAGGCACGGGCACAATTTGGTCAGGTAGGGGTGAAGTAGCATAGAATACCTGGGGATGGATGGCAAGTGCTTTGTTGGAAAACAAGCTTCTTGCCTGCAGGTGATACTAAGTGCCTCTGCTATCTCTAGAGAAATTACTGTGCCTTGCCCTCATTTGATGTTATAAACATAGCTGATACAGAAGGAATGGGTTCAAAGTGTAGAAGACTTGTGATGATAAAATGTTTCATGATGTTGTTAAATATTGGGCAGCAAAAATAGAAATGTTTGATACTGTGTCATTCTTTAAAGCTCTTTAGACCTTCACCACAGAACTTCTAAAGCATGTTTTGCTGTTTAATCTTAATTAATGCTTTTTGTCTTTCAGACAGCCAATAAAAATGTAACAAAGGTACCACCACCTGTCCCCACTAAACCAAAACAGATAAACTTGCCTTACTTTGGTCAGACCAGTCACCTGCAACCTTCTGATACTAAGCTGGATGGAAATCTGCAGAAGCTGCCTTTGGCTGTTGTAACTATGGGGAACAAACAAAAAACAGTGGCACAGCAGCCTTCCCATCCTTCTCAGCAGATACAGCAAAGAATTTCTGTAGCACCTGCAGGTTCTTCCTCTAGCCAGGACCAAATTATTCCCTCCTCCAAACAGGAGAGTCCCCCAGCAGCAGCTGTGAGACCTTTTACACCTCAGCCATGCAAAGAGAGCTCACTCCCACCATTTCGAAAGCCTCAAACTGTGGCTGCAAGCTCAATTTATAGCATGTATACGCAACAGCAGACTCCTGGGAAGAACTTCCAGCAAGCCGTGCAGAGTGCTTTGACAAGGGCACAGACCAGAGGACCACACTTCCCAAGTGGTAAGCATGCGGCTGTCTACCTCTTTTCTCAGATAGGTGTACTTTTCACGTGGTCTGTGGGTATAAAGCTGTTCTTCAGTGGTATTAGGCAGGTTAGTGCAGCTGTAAGACTGTTAAGTAGATCTTATATACTGTATATTGGTGTTAGCAGAAAGTGCAGAATATCTGGCTTTTATGAGATAACTTAATGGTAATCCTGGTTACCAGATCAATTCTGTGTGGTGATTGTGTTATTCTGCTTCTTTGCCCTGTGTAGGTGAATGAGGTTGTGTGTTGGTTTTAGATTGGTTGATCAAATATTTACACTTGTTCTTTCCCTGCCTCTCCCTGAACTGGTTTGCAGTGTATGGCAAGCCTGTGATGGCAGGAGCTGGTGTACAGAATCAGTTGCCACAGACAGAGAACATCTACTCAAACCTCCAAGGCAAGCCAGGCAGTCCAGAGCTTGAGATGGAAACATCCGCTTCTGCTCATGAAAACCATGAAACCGAGCGAATACCCCGTCCCCTCAGCCCAACCAAATTGCTGCCTTTCTTATCCAATCCCTACCGCAACCAGAGCGATGCTGACCTGGAAGCACTACGGAAGAAGCTGTCCAATGCACCCAGACCACTGAAGAAACGTAGCTCCATTACTGAGCCAGAAGGACCTAATGGCCCCAATATTCAGAAGCTCTTGTATCAGAGGACCACTCTGGCTGCAATGGAGACTATCTCAGCACCATCACATCCCTCCAAACAGGCGGCATCAGCTGCCAGTCCTGAAAGCCCAGCAGAAATCCCAAATCCTTATCTGAGTGCAGAACCAGAAAAAGAAACAGCTGCTTCTATGCCAGAGCCAACCATTGCTGAAGAAACTGAAAACACACCAGCAGATCAGAGTGAAGCTGCTGTTCCCTCCATAGCTCTGGACAGTCTACCTGAGGGAGTATCAGATGGTGATGAACTCATGCAGCCAAAACCAGAAGAATCAAGCCTAGAAGCTTCACTGCCACTGGAGGTGTACATGGAAGAGTATCCTCCATACCCACCACCACCCTATCCGTCTGGGGAACCGGAGAGTTTGGGAGATGACTCACTCAGTATGAGGCCTCCTGAAGTTACTGGACAGTTTTCCTTGCCTCCTGTAAGTATTAGCTAGGCTGCAATTTGGATGCCATGTCAGTTAAGTCATCTCGATGTCATAAATCCTGGCTGTTGTATTGCAGAGCTTTGACGAGCAGCCTAGAAGTCTCTGTGTGTGTGTCTATTCTTTTTGTATGGTGCAGAGTGAATGACAATAATGAAAAGTCTTTTGTCTCTAGAATTAATAATATGATGAAAAAGTTTCAAGTGGAACTTTATAAACAAATAGTAAAACTCTTCTGAGCTTTAAAGAGTATTCCTTAGAGAAGTCTGCCTTCCACATCCAGACTATGCTTTCTTCTGAAGAGGAATTAAAGTATGGTGGGTTTTTTTTTTTTGAGGCACAGATACAGATTGCACAAGCATTTCCCACTGCAAGATAAAAACTAATTATCTTAATCCTGGATTGCATTTGTTTATGTGAAAGTGCCTTGCTTGAAAAGGAGAAACAGATTAATTTCTCCTCTAAAAACCTCATTTTTAGACATTATCTGACTTGCATTTCTTCTACTGAAATGTGTTCTGAATTTTGCTGTGGAAGCTGATTTAACATCAGTCCATTCTCAAGTTGCATCAAAATAAAGTCTCTCTGGGCTAAGAGTAGGCAGAGTTTTACCATATTGCTTCTTTTGCAAGTTTGTTTCTGTGGTTGCTGTGCTGTTATCGTACTGTCATAGAACAGAAATGCTCACTGCTTTCAGTTCCTCAAAGAATTTACTTGAAAACCTATCATGAATGGAATTTTAATGACTTGATATACATGAAAGTGTTTTTTCCTCTGTCACTTCAGTGCAGAGGAGTTAACAAGCTTTAAATGCGTGTTAAATAGTTTTTGCATGTTAGTTTTCATGCTTTAAAGACTTCGACCTTGCTCTCTTTGCAAGGAAATTCGAGTAGTAGGGTTTCTTAAAGTCTAGGAACTCTCCTCTGGTTGGTTTTGTAACAATTCTTAATTCTGTGATGATGGAGAAGAAACCAGCCCAACTTCTTGATTTCATATTTAAATACTTGGGTTGTGCTGAGAGGCTTTTTCTTTAAAAACCCCATACTTTTAATAGTATGTATAAATCAACAGGCCAGAGAGTATTTTCTGGGAATCTCTTCTTATATGTATCTTATCTTTACATGTTTGCTCTTGCAAAACATGAGTCATTTCTATTCACTTTCTCCTGGACGTGTGTCAGAAATTTACATACCCTTATGAATAGTGTTTATTGCTGCTGCACAGCCAGCTGGGGAGAGCTCTGAGCTAATGCATGCAGATTTTCTGAAGGAAAGAGTACAAACTCAGCTATAGAAATACTTGCTTTCAGTGTCATTGGAAGCATCTAAAGTGTTTCTATGCTTGGCTCTATATTCTTTCCAAAACCATTTTCTGTAACTGTTTGTTTCTGCTAACCTCTGCTAAATTTAGGAAAACGCTAGGAAATTAACATGGGGGTGCTTAAAAGGTAGTGTACTTCATGGAGTGTACTGCTTGGTTTGTGTAACACATTTGAGAGAGCTAATGCTAAAATGGTCTTAATAAAAAAGGTATTTTTTCCTGATATTCAGGGATTTGGGAGTTTTACTATTTTGTTGATGTGCTTGATGAAGGTGACTTCTGTATTTGAGTTGAATACTGACCTTGTCCAGAGATAGGCAGAGATTTTTCACAACATGCCTAATCTACTGTATTTATGTGTCAGAGAGTTGGTTGAAAACAGTCTAAATTTTAGATTAGACACTGCCTTAATTGGCCATTCCTGTTCTTCTCAGGGAGAAAAATGCCTGTAACTCATGTTACCTTTTCACAGGGGAAGAGGACAAACTTGCGTAAAACCGGCTCTGAGAGAATTGGGCATGGAATGAGAGTGAAATTCAATCCCCTCGCATTGCTTCTGGATTCATCTTTGGAGGGAGAGTTTGACCTTGTGCAGAGAATAATTTATGAGGTACAAACGTGAACTTGTAACCTGTGAAGCAGTCCTGCTTCAAACTGGGAAACTGCAGCTTTTCTGGAGCAGGGAAGCTAAAATAATAGTGCACAACCTAGATGTGCCCTTGAGGAGATAAGCCCTAACAGGACATGGCCACTTAGAAATGATTTTAAAAGTGTGTCAAATCAACACTCTGTATTTAGCATTGACACTATAAATGTGCAGAACAACTCTTTATTTATTATGTAATGTTTTATCCCCTATCTGTGTTATCAAATAATTTGATAACCTAAATCAACATGAATTTTGCTTATCATTAAATAGACAAATATCAGAAACTTGTTACAAATACTAAGTTATCAAGACACCATTTCTCTGAACCACTTTAGGTTCTCACTGTTAACAGGAGACTGCAAGCTTACATGTGAGTCTTCTTGTGAGATTAGTTACTGCTGTAGTTTTCTCCCTGTTTCTCATGTTCTTCATAAAAATAAGGCTGAAAATCAAATTGCAAATTAAGACAACTCATTTTTCTGTGTGAAGAGATGTTTATTGTAAAAAGTTTCACCAGAATGTAAATGGTTCCTTTTCTGGCTCAATAGGTTGAAGATCCCAGCATGCCCAATGATGAAGGGATTACTGCACTGCACAACGCTGTGTGTGCTGGACACACAGAAATTGTGAAGTTCCTGGTACAGTTTGGTGTGAATGTGAATGCTGCAGATAGTGATGGATGGTAAGGCTTTCTTTAAGTGGTACTCTTTCCGCCAGAGAGCTATGGCTTGGGGTCTCTTACAGGTCCTCACTTTGCTTCTACAAGAGCTGGCAATGACTTTTCCATGGTAGAGTAGCAGCAGTTCTCTGTGGGACATCGTATGTGAGTGCACAGAGGAGAAAATAGCCGAATTATACTAATATGAAAAATCAGTGTCTGAGGCCCAGTAGGGTGGATGCAGTTGTCAGGAAATTGCTTTGTTTCTTCAAGATATTGATCACGGCTTATGCATAATGAACCATTTGGTGAAATTCCCAATATCTTCTCTGTGAGAGCCTGTAGCTTTACATATGCTCTGGGCAGTATCTAGCACTGCAAATTCTCCTCAGTTCTTTGTTCAGTACTCTGATAACTTCAAAACAAAGCAGAAAACCACAACCTGCAAACCAGGCTTGCAGCTGATAATGGATTACGTATTCTTCTTAGAGGTAGCTAGGGAGTTTATTTACAAGGGGCTGGGGCAGGGAGCAGTGATTTGACTATTATTTCTGCCTATAACAAAAGTATCTAAGGCCCAAGAGTGAATAAAGATGCATGTGTCCCTTACCTTCAGTAGTTATCTCAATTACCTGTACTTGTCTTAAAGTTAAGACTTGAAGTATTTGTAAGCAACATGATGTCAGGAAGATTTTGAATGTTGATTTATTTTTTTTATTAGTATTTTTAGTGGCTTCATGTTCTTAAAATGTTACTGGATTATAAAAAGGTAGCATAACTAGAGATCCATATGGAAATCTAGCTTTAGGGCTCAAGCAGCTCTTGGTAGCTCGTGTTATCTATGAAAAGCAATTGGTCTTGACATCCTAGGTTAAGTGCTTCTGGTGGGAAGTCTTCGGTGATGTAGTACTGATTGCTGGAGGTCATGCATGAAAGTGGTTTGCTCCCAGGAGTCTGTAAGCACTGCTATGAGCAGTATGAGTAAAGTGTCCTCTTTCTCTTCTTGGCTTTCAGGACCCCATTACACTGTGCAGCATCTTGCAATAATGTGCAGGTGTGCAAGTTCCTGGTGGAGTCGGGGGCAGCTGTATTTGCGATGACCTACAGTGACATGCAGACGGCTGCAGACAAGTGTGAGGAAATGGAGGAAGGCTACACACAGTGCTCCCAGTTCTTGTATGGTAGGTGATGACAGCAGAGTTCCGGAGCATGCTAGGGACTCACCTGGCACTTTCAACTAAGTTTTTGGGTGAGGAATGTAAATTGCATGTTTAGGTTGTGTGCCTGTGCCCCAGGTTGCTCTGGAGGAGAGGTTTTAGCCAGCTTCTTGTCACAGAATGAGGTCCATCGAGACTTAACTTCATAATATTCAACCTGTAGAGAAAATCTGAGCAGCAAAAGATTTCCCTGCATTAAAAACCTGAAGTGTGTGCATTGACAGATACACTAGTATGAGGTGGTGATTAGGTGAATCTTGCCACATAAGTACTTCTGAATAAAACCAAAAGTGATATGGATATCTCAATAAGCAGTTCATGTCTGTTAGTTAGTGTCTTTAAATGAGGAATGTTTCCTACTGTGCACTTCAGAACCAAGAAAGGTATTGCCAAGTTTCTACCTTTATGGAGATTGGTAAGCATTGAATTTGACTTTACTTTCTGGCCTTTTTCTTCTCTTGCATTTAAAAAGGAATACCATATTCTTTTATTCAAATAGTAGGACTACAGAGAAACCATCTTTTAATGGAGAGAATAAATTTCCCCTAGGGTACGATGAGTATTAGTCAGTGAGGTTTTAAATTACTTTTCTGTGTGTTTTGTATGTAGCTTTTGTCCCCTAGGCACTTACCAGCTGGACTGTCAAGTAATAGCTATGTAATGCAGTGTAAAAAGCTGTAATACAGCCTTTCTGGAACATGGAAGATCTGAGTTTCTGTAAGCTGCTCAGCCAGCATATTTCAAAACAGTCTGCCCAGCTGTCCTCGCTAAGCTTGAAAACTGTATCTCTTGGTGCCAAATACATAGTTTTCTTTATGAGGGGAAGAAGCCCATTTACTATTAAAATCTGGGCTAAGTAAAATTCCATTTAATTTTGTATCCAGGCTCCAGTGATGGTCATCAACAGCAATGTCTGAGGAAGATTGTAGGACTAGATTAAAAATATTAATACTTGTCCAATGGGTCTTACTGAGTTTAACTTTGATACGAGTTAAGAGATGGTATCTTTGTGCTTAATAGATCTCAGAAGATTTCTTTCAGGAATTCGCCTAATTCTTAAATGCAGGTAAAAAGCCCACAGTCCCCTGTGGGAAGTAGATCCATGGCTTTGTTAAATACAGCATGAAGAAACGCATTCTTCTTGTGGGTTTTCTTTGGACCCACCATCTGGTGGTCTCACCTGATGCTCTGGTTTTTGTTGGACTTGAGATTTTTGGTTTTTATGCTATAAGATACTTTCCAGTGGGTTCTGAAAGGACTGCAAGGCTTTGGTTTATAGCCAACTTTTCAAAATTGAAATCACTGAAACTAAGGTATCCCTTGATACAATGTGAAATTCAGCTATCAAATTTCTGTATTGTTCCATTAGGAATTAACCTCATTGCTAAGACTGTTTCTGGTTGCCTAGTTAGAGTAAAGAATTAATTCACTTGTTAAATCTTGTTTCTTGCTGCACACATGGGTGCAGAGCATGTCTTTTGCCAAACCTTTAATTATACCAAATGCAAAGCTAGGGAAAAGTTTCTCTGAATAGAGCTAAGCATGCAGTTGAAGTAATGTGCTTCTACATGATGAGCTGGTATGCACACATAAGGGACTTGATTTGAGCAGACACTTCCTATAGCAGATGTAGGTAAGAATCCTATATAATAGGTTGTTCTAGGTAAGAGATGAAAAGGGAAATGCCAAGTTTCACAGTACTACATGCAATGTACTCTTTGTTTGGTTTTTATACTGCCAGGAGCAGTAGGATTCAGTATTTTGAAGTGGAATAATTACCTAAGAGAGGATTTGTATAATAGTTAAGATACGTTTTCTGGTTTCCTGCTTAGAAGCTGAGGAATGTATGCGAAAGAATAGTATTTTAACTTTGGCTACAGCTGTAAAATGAGCAAGTTCTGAATAACATCTGCAGGGTGTATGTGTTTTCTAAAACCCCTTGGCTGAGAAGCAATTTGATAGAACTGTGTTTCTGAAGTGTTTAAAAAGAATTAGAATAATGGCAGAAATTAAGAACTGCTGAGATAAGTGTTTGAGTTAATGAAAAGCAGCTGGTGGGGAGCAGACAAACCTCTCAGGTACAGGTCTGAGATGCAACTTGTTTTAAAGTTCTGAAATGAAGTGAAGAAGGTGCCAAATGACACCTCAAGCATCAAAATGAGAATGGTGGTCAACATAAGGAGGTATTGCTATCCCCTTTAACAGAAAGAGATTACTAATGAACTGAGTGTACGAAGAAGTGTTTCTTGCTCATCGCTTTGGTGTAGGAAGTGTGAACACTGGCACAAAAATACAACCTTTTATCAACTGATGTTCCTCTCCCCATTTACCTCGTATTTTTGAACATGTCTAAGGAAGGAATCGGTCTGCTGTGTGCAGAGGCAACTTCACAGTGCCACCTGTTCTGGGTCCAGCTTCCAGTAGGCTGATGATGGCAAGGTGCTAAGTGTGATAGGAACTGAGGCTGGTTGTGTGGTTACTTCAGTAAGAGTACAGCAGTCTTTCCAACTATTGGCTTTTTTCCCTTTTTTTTTTCCTTCGCTTATTTTTAGCTGCTCTGTGGTTTTAATGTTGCAGGAGTCCAGGAGAAAATGGGGATAATGAACAAAGGAGTGATTTATGGACTCTGGGATTATGAGGCTCAGAATGATGATGAACTCTCGATGAAAGAAGGAGACTGCATGACAATCCTGCGCCGGGAAGATGAAGATGAAATTGAATGGTGGTGGGCACGGCTGAATGACAAGGAAGGATATGTTCCCCGCAACCTCCTAGGGGTGAGTCCTTGCTATTTCCAGTTAAAAAACCCAGCCCACTATGTGGAATTTACACAACACTATTCTCATTTCAGTTAGGTGCAATTTCAAAGTCAAGAGGAAGGAGTTGATGCTCTTCATGTGGGGAGTTGAACACCTCGGCAGAGTGGGTTAGGTACCCTCTGTTAGGTACCTAACACCCATTATGTTAATGGGTGCATGACAGGAAAACATGTATCACCACCCTGTTATCAGTAGCAGGTTCTAATACCAACCTTGTCTCACCATCTTAGGGAAAAAAAAAGGTGCAAGCTTTTACCTGAATATGGCTTGTGCATAAAGTTGTGTTGAGCATGTGAATAGAACTGGGTTTCCCCTCTTTCAGAAAGTGATACACTGGCACAAGGGGCCTTAAGAACTGAAACTTTCATGAAGAATGAGTCATGAGTCTTTCCCTGTCTGGGTGTATACAGGGCACCTTGTGGCCTGAGATGGTTTCACAAAGGGCTTTTAAGACAAAAATTCTATGGTTACCTTATTTCCAGTGTTGAAAAAAATTTAACATTTCCAAATAAGGCAGATCTTTGTTTTCTCCTATCCTCTTTAAGTAATATTTAACCATATGTCAAAGGCCTTAAATGAACAGCCTCTTCTTTGCTTATCACCTTCTGTGCTACCTGCTTTATTAAACATAATTGTGTACAAAATAATATACTTCCAATTATGTGCCCATATTTCTCCTTATTGCTGAGTTGCTAGAAAACTGTAACAGATGGACACATGTATAAATATGTCCATTAAGCTTTTTTCTACATATCCAGTTGCCTTGCTGCTAGAGATGAGGTTCTGCCAATGTTAAAGATTAACCAGTGTGAATTTTAGCTGATTGACATATGATGCTTGAATAAGGCCGAGCCACCTTCCTCATGCAGATAATCCTTACTCTTAAACTGGTTAAATTTTGCAGAGCAACTCCGTCTACTGCAAAATCAGTTTATATTTCTGCATCACTTTTTTCAGGTCAGGCCTACCCACAATCTACTGTAAAATTCTTCCTAACATGGTACTTCTCCTCAGGTTTTTGATCTCCAGACATAAACTTTTCTAAATCAAGAGCAGCAGTGAGCCCTGCACAATAAGGTCAGAAAGGTCAGAGATAGCAGATTTTGTTTGTTTGCTTTTTCTTTCCCCTGCCCAAGGTTTGTGTGTTACTTCTTCATGACCACACTCAGCCTGAGCACAGGTAGGAGCATCCGTGCTTCTGTAATAAAAAGCTTAGAATGGTGAACACAACTCGTTCTTCTAAGCACAACCCAATCTGAACAGAACCTTTGGGGAAAACTACCCAAGCCCAGTATTAACTGTTACACTCTTCTCTGCTGAGCCATTCTGGTGCTGCTACTGAAGTATTCTGTAGTTATTCTCAAAAGCAATTACTGGACTCCTAATAGAGCAGCTGAAATCTAGGCTAAGATGTTCAACACATGGGAAAATGTTTGCTAGTTTAATATATTCCTATATTAAGCTGTATTTTTATCATAACTGCCTTATCCTTTTGCAGTTAGGTGCACTGAAGACAAGGATTTAAATTATCTGCATCAGTACTCTACCCTTCTTAGTGACTTACTAGCTCCCTAAGCTGTATGAGAACTCTAGAACTGAATGCAAATATGATAATGCTGTCAATATACTGACTTAATACCAAACAGTCAGGTGTTATGCTGTTGTAACTGCCTGACTGACTTCATCTTTGCTAGTGGTGAAATCATAGCAGGCAGAGACAAGGCTTGGGGATGAAGTTGGTTCTTTTCTTAAATGTTAGCTGACTATTCAGAAGAAAGCATCTTTAAGGGGAATTGCTGTTTAGAGCATGGAGGATTCATCTTCAAGACCGGGTTGGACAATGCCTTGGGTGACATGGTGTCCCTGCCCATGGTAAGGGGGTTGGAACTGAATGATCTTAAGGTCCTTTCCAACCCTAACTATCCTATGATTCTAGGAGGTATATCCTTTTGGTTTTAGATGCCAGTTTTTCAGAACAGTACCTGATCCCAAAGCCCTTTGCAACTGGGAGCCAGAAGCTTCCCAAGCATCTGCTGTCTTGAACTGTGTTCCAGCCGTTTGTCACCCTGTGGCCAAGGCCATCTCTGTACTGCTGAGTGCACAGCCAGAATGAGTAAATAGCACATAGCTCAAGGGCTGCAGGGTGGCATCTCCTGATTGATTGGTGAGTGGCTAAATGAATTTAATTGGCCACCCACTATGCACCAAGTAAAGCACAGCTCCTACAGTTCCATGGTTGTTATGCAGGCAAGTGTTTCCAGCTTGCCCAAAGCTATAGATACATAAAGGCTGATGGGCATTGAGACAGAAAAAGCAAAACAGGCTTTAATACCTGTATCTTTCCATTTATAAATCAGGGAAAAATCCCGTAGTTCACTTAACCCAAGTGTCTCTTAACTTACAAAGCCACATGCATTTCCTAGCCCACCCATCTGGGTAGAGCTGAAAGTACCTTCTTTTTGTACTGACAAGGTTTAGTATTTTTTAGGCTTTCCTAAGAATGCTGGATTTGTATTTGTTACTGCTCTGGGTGTGGTTTATAACCATGCTTTTTCTACTAGAGATTACATTAGAATTGTAGCATCAGCCAGGTTTTTCTTTTACTTGTTTTTTAATAACAAATGGACTTTTTTAAGCACTAAAACTGTGAATCTCATTTCTGTTTTACCCTCAGCTGTATCCAAGGATTAAACCTAGACAAAGAAGCTTGGCATGAACTAGTACAGAAGACAGATTCTTGAAGTACTAATCATGGATGACTTATGAAAAAAAGTCATTTTGTGTTGGTTCCAATATCATGAGACTTATTTCAATGACAGTGTAATTTGAAAGCTATGAAGAATGTGCTTTGAAAACAAATGAAGGATTGATGCATTAGCAAATGGATGAGGGCATTCTCCAAGATGAAATAACTCATACAAGCAAATGACATTCTGCTGCCTTTGGTCTAAGCAAGCCATTATGTTCAAGTACCCACTCTGATTTCCTCAAACATGGCAGGAAAGAATTTCACATTTTTCTTAATGAACTACAAGGACCTTTTCAATTTACCATTGAAGGAATCATCATGAAATGGGCAATTTGGCTTTGTCCAAATTGATCCTGCAGCTTTTTCCAAATGGGAGAAATTAAAGCAAGTATGTGCACAGCACCCAAATGGTTATTGCTGGAAGCAGAATATTAAAGCAGCTAAACCGAAGTGCGTCTGAACAGTGAGAGCCACGTGACCAATCCATTGAGCAATAACTTCTAAAAATACTGTAGCATCTTAGGAATTCCATGTATTCAAAATACTATGTGCTGTAACAGACAATGTAGTTTTAGATTCCTCTTTTTACAGAGAGCCTCATGTATTTATTGTATTTTGTACTTTGAAAACTAAGTGTAGAAACTTCCTGTAGTCCTTGATAACATGTTTTTACTTGACTGTGATACCATTAAACTTTTGCCTCCTTAAGCTTTAGCTCCAGGTACTTTAGTGTCAAATTTTTATTGGACCATCTGAAACTGTTACCCGTAAGCCATGCTGCTGCTCTACATCACACCTGCTTTCTGTATTAAAGTGATTCTCTCCTCCCCTCTTTGTTCAAGACAGTGTTTCTGCCTTTAAAATTAAGCTGAGTCTGGTAGTTGCAGATAATCTTTGTTAATCTTCAGGGACAGACCTAAGAAAAAAACTGTGGTACAAGTATTTTCCAAATAAAGCTTTTCCCCTGGAACTATCCTTTATAGATAATCGTTTGATAATAAACACTGTTTAACAGAGGATCAAATATTTCTTTAAGGATATTTATGAAGAACCTCACTGCTTCTCCCTTTAGGCTTAAGTTTTCCTACTAGGTAAATCCTTACTGCTTTCTGAAAAGGTACCTGTAAATACAAGAAATTGTTTGTAGGAAAGAGGAAACAAGAGGAAACAATTCCTCACAGTCTCATGATTTTAAGAGGACAGGTATGGGGTACATAGCATCAATTACCTTTCTTGGAAACCTTTACTTTTTCAAGCATTAATATTTTAAAGTATCAGACTATCTAACATTCCATTAACTGACACAGGTCCAGAGTGTCTGTCAGTGCCTCCTCAGCTTCAGAATGCCGTTTTATCCCTTTAAAAGGCTCTGCATCTAATTTATAAGTGTGTTTATTTTCAGAAGGAATAGCAGTCTTGCAAGCTTTATTTCTACTGGTTTTATTTAAATACTTTCTTGTAGTTCAAAGGAAGATAAATAAGATACAGGAACTCAAGATTCTACCTGAGAGCATAGGCTTTCTCTTAGAAGAGTCTGGTTGCAGCTTCCTGCTACAGGCACATAACTGGTCAGGAGGGAAAGACTTGTCTTTCAGATTGATCAAGCATACTTGCTACTCAAATGCTTCAGAGAATATTTCACCAGAGTAATGCTGAGCTTGAACAGAAAGTATACAAGAAATCCCTAAACACCTATAGTCAGATGTGCGATGCTATCCCTTTTCTAGTTTTAGATATGCAGGAGTGAAGCTGTTATACAAAAAACACTTCTTAAACCAGACTGTCAAGCTATAAGCTTTTTTCCAGAAGTCATGTAAAACACCTTAAATCCAAAGATACTAGCAGAGCACTGAGGCTTTATACTAAATTTAAGGTTTTGTACAGAGGCTATGTAACAGTAAAAACTGCCAAGTGCTTGAACATGAGGTTGCAAATACTTCTGTTGAAGTAGAACACTTTTGTTCTTAAAAATGTGTACAAAGTTTGCCTGTATAAGTTAAGGCACATTCACTTTACGGTATTATTTGTATCTTTGCTCAGTTATCTTCACCTGATATTGCTCTTTTTGAGATCTCTTAAGCTGATGTTGGTGCCTCAAATGACAGTAAAACACAGCCACTGTAGAGAGAGAGGAGAATGGCCCAAGGTTAAGTTTAGTTTCAGCAAGTATGTATGTTCCCATTTCTAGCATGAGGAGGAAAGTCTGCTCAAAGTCATTTTAGGATCTTTCCTGAATGATTTAAATTTATCTCTCATTTAAGTCGGAAGAGTTTTGGGATGATTTGCACATTCCTCATTTAGGTCCAGAAATGAGTTATGTTTGGGTAATAAGCAAGGCAAAGACATGCAGGAAGTGTATTTCTCCAAACTTAGTCCTCGCTCCTGGGCAGACATGGTGCAGAAAGCAGCAGATATGGTCAATACTGTGAGTCACTACTGCACCTGCATTTTATGCTGCTGCTGACATAAAGGGCAGGGAAGAAGCCTGCGTACAATACCCATCAGCCAGAATCACTGCAAGGGATGAGTGCCTTTGGGTTCAAGTTGGTTTGTTAGAGAAAACAATGGGATATGGTACATTTTAAAATGGGTAACCTTTGCTGAGGCTGCTTACAAATACACAAGCTATATAAATCCAGCATTTACATGAATACATATGATGAGTCAGACTGGCGCAGGACAGTCTCTACTCTTCACGGCCTTCCCCACCCAAAAAGAGCAGAGAACAGTTTAGAGCTAAATGAACTTACATTAATGAGGTTCAATTCTATTGTTCCAGTTTTCTCAGTATCCAGCTTCCTAAACATTTCTGTGATAGGAGAGAGATGACAGACAAGGATGAATATAGGAACTAATTGGAAAGCCTGCCCCGTCCTTGTGCTTCAGGGTCAAAAGGCAGTTTGGTCCCAGAGCCTAACTCTGACAACAGTCTACACCCCAAACCAGAAAGAGACGCATTAAAGTCATTGCCTGCTCATGTGCAAGAATGGGACTGAACACTTTCAGTACCTCATTCTGTATTATTAGTCAGCCTAAGTGTTTAGATATTTTTTTAAGCTACCATTTAGTTGTCTGCATGAAGGAGTGGCTGGCTCCAGTTCAGCAGTCTGGCCTTAAAGACTGATTCCTAGATCCAGGAGGATCATGCACACTGGGTTGCTGGATTTATAGCTCAGCCTTGAAGTTGCCTTGGATCCAGTAAAAAGTTTTCTGTGTAACTTATCCTGGACTTGAAAACACAAAGCAATAGCGTCTGTCTAGTGATAAAGCGTGTAACTTACTGAACAGTGTTTCCAGACGAATCAAACACCGGACAAAGTTATCAAAGTCAATGATGAGGTCTTCATCAGCAAAACGAGCCACAATGATTTGATGTAGCTGGCAGTTTAATTTGAACCCTAAAAATAACGATGGCAAGGATATAAAAGGTAAGAAGAAGAAAAACACACAAAAAGCTCTCCCCCACAAAGCCCCAACCTTACACACTGACAGAAGTTCAACTAGCTACTTTTGGTTAAATTCTCTAATTTTAAGGAGTATTGACTCCACATGGGAAATTCCCAGCAACCTTTTCTGACTTGGAGTGATTTAGAGCTGTGACTAGAGCGTGTTCCCTGTATCCCAGGGAACACGGCCAATTGCTCTAACTCGTGGTCCTCCCCTGTATAACAAGGTGGCTGCCAAAATCAGCCCAGAGATCCCAGATGAAGCATTGGCTTTCAGTGGGCAAATGGGTCTCTTATTTCCAAAGAGTATCTCAACTTTGGCACAAAAAGATGTGCTGCCTCAGCTTATGGGGTAACAAGAAGGGAGAGCTGCAGAGATTCCTAACGTAGGCACTAAGATGGCCACAGATCAGGAAGTTAATTTGGGATCATATGGCTCTGGGATACTCTCCCCCTCGCTCACCATTGTAACTCAGATTTGCAACAGTGGTTGCAGTAGCAAACTAATTCTTAAGGATGATGCTCTTGTGAGCATCACCCCTTGGTCAAGCCACTTCTATTCTCTAGGTCACAGTATCCTGGTTTTACAAGGCTTATTCCAAACACCCACACACCCAAAGACACTCACTGCAAGACAATAGTTAGCTGTTACAAGACCAGATTGTTGCAGTTATTTGTGCTGCTCCAAAATCTGGTCACTGAAGACAATAACTGCACCCTGTCACTCGTTTGAGATGCTCTTAGTGTGCCTGCATGGCAAGACACTGTCACACAAAGACGAGCCCAGGCCAAGCGGCTACATTAACAGCAGCCTTCCAAGTCTGGGACCACATCTTACGTGTGATACACAGGAAACTAAGAGTGCCTGTGAACCCACTTTGAAACTGATAGACCCTAAAAAGAGACAGACCAATGGAAATACCTGCCGCTTCCAGTGCTCTCCTCATCTCATATGAACTCATGGTACCAGATCGATCCATATCAATTTCCCTGTAAATTTTCTGTGGAACACAAAACCCAAAGTCAAAACTTGAGAGTAATTCAGAGCATGATTTGGCTTTGATCAGAAGTGAAACATTTTGAAATGCAGCCCACATGTTACTTAGGAATGTTTGCAACACTGGTCTGAAGGACTATACTTATCTCCCAGTTGGGGCTTTAGAAACTCATTTTAAGGCAGCAGTCAAAGCAGATAAAGACTTCGGAGAACTCCTTGGATGCCTGTGCCAAATGGTACTATCCCTATCAAAGTAGCAAGGCTGACATCAACCTTGCTCTGTTAAGTGGGAAGGCTCAACATACTTGGACCCGAGTTAAAACAGAAACCACTCAAAGGCGGGAAGGGAGCAGCCTCTCCTTCAGCCCTTCACCTAAGGACAAGCAGTCACACTCCAGGATTCCAAAGGACAAAACCTGGGAGACTGAGGACACGAATGCATGGTGAGCAGGAAAGAGTCCCTGCTCTGGGATGTGTGATTGTTCCTGTTGTCTGACACAAACCCATCTACAGCCACCTCTTCATCTGACTGCACCTCCCAGAAAGGCTGTACCTTACCTGATATCTCTGAATCTTAGTCCAGAGGGTGTGGAACTCCTTCAGGCCCAGTTTACCACTCCCGTCATCCTTCTTCGAGTTAAGGGAATCTCTCTGGAGCAAATTAAAAGGGGTTTCCCCTCCCTGTGCTGGCTTTGCTTACATAGGCAGTCATGACTTAATACTTTAAACAAGATAACTACAGTTAAGAAAAGGATGTAGGTCCTCTCTGAAGGACTCATCCTGTTGAACACACATTGTCTAGGATGTCTTCTAAATCAGCAAGATGATTGATTCAGGTTAAACTGTGATCAGTTCACAAGCACCTTCTTCTGTATTTTGGTATCTCTAGATTCCCAGTACATGTATTATACAGCCAGGATGATGGCATTTTGTTCTGCACAGTTGGTTCAACACCTGCAGTTCCAGGAGCACGAGTCCTAAATCTGGATTATAAACAGGAAAAGCCACAACCAAGCCTGCTATTTGAACCTCCACAAATTGCTAACAAAAGAACCTGGTCATGGCATCGCTCCCAAAACCCACTGAGGAGTCCCTTTAGACTGCTGAATTTAACAACAAATTACAGCAGAGCATTGCTTTGCTTTGGTAAGTTTCCCTTTTCCCAACCATGCAGTTCAATTCCCACTGCACAGAGAAGCTGAATGCAACTATTCTTAGACTTGATCCTCCCTCCCACACTTGTGCCCTCATTCTTAGGGGAAAAAAGCTCCTAAAATCCAGCAAGTCTCTGCTTCCTGTGTTTGTCTCACTGGATTCTATTTGCTAAGTCCTCACAGCTTTATAATGCTCTTACCACCTCCAGACAAACAACAACACAGTGAAATACACCCGGATGTCCACGTTCCAACTCTACAGCCAAGGCTATCCACACTGTGCTGAGAGCCAGATGCCTTTTTCCTACACAAACATCACTTTATCCCCAGCTAAACCAGAACATGCAACAGGGAAGACCTCAAAGCAGATCGTCCTGCCTGATAAAGGGAGAATGCATGTGCCATGACCAGCAGTAATAGCAAGGGCTACCATTTTTATTCAGGGGTACCAGGGTAAAACCTCAGGAGTCATTAGTACATCAATATGGACCCACCACTGCAAAGGCAGCTCACCTACTTCAGCACAGGCAGAAGAACATCATCTAGGAACAGCCTTAAAGGATACATCTAACAGGTCAACCATTATTTTGCATGTCTCAATACTAAAGCCATCAGATTTAATATCCTGGCCTGTAAAGAAAGAGCAAAAGACAGGATTATCAGTGCATGCTGTACCACAGCACCCTCCTAAATAGCTCATGAGCTCTATAAGCAGACTATACACATCAGCCCTTATTTGCTCTGTGTCATCAGTGGCTTCCTTTGCAACCAAAGAGGCTTAGGGTGAACGTTTGTGATGTTTCTCCAAGGAAACAGCCCAGTTGGTCTAGTTTGTAGGCGTGCTGCAGAAGCAAGAGATGGAGAAGAAGCTTTCCTGCCCTTATTGTCCGCCTGCAAAGACAAGGGTGGGCTTTTGAGGGGAGCATGGACTTCTAACATATGGACAGCAGTGGCAGGTAGCTTCATGTGAGGGATGAACATCAAATCAAGCTTGGTAACCAGCAATAAACCATTGCTGGTTTACACAGACATACAACACAGACCTGGCTACCAGGCTAAGATTTAAAGAGGAACTTGTTTCTTGAGCACTGTTTAATGGAAGGGAAAATAATGCAGAGCCAAGCTCTGAATCACTACACAGAGAAAGAAGCCCAGAGTTTCAAAGTTCCTTCTCCTCCTCCTCAGGGTCACCCCAGACCATTGGCTGGGCTTGTTTGGCTGGCTAGTCTGAATCCTGACTGGTTCAGTACTAAAGGAGCAGCAACACCTTCTCTGGATCATTATAAAGCATTAATCAAATCCATCCATCTTCCTGGCAACCAGTTCCCAGTAGCAGATGCAGGGATAAAAGGCACCCATATGCACCCTGCCAAAGCACACGTCCTGTTAAAACCAGCTTCAGCTCCTGTGTCTGCAGCTGCCTGCAGCAGCAGAGAGAGCACATGGCTGTGGCCATATGGCCCCAAGCTGCAGGTCTGTGGCAGTGCCCAGGGTTTTGCTCTGCCCAGGTCAATGGTGTGCTCCGTGCTCTCACAGCCATGCTGGAAGCCTGCTGCTGGCCAACCAAAGCTGCCACTGGAAAAGGGACTTACGTTTAGCCATGATCTTATTCAAGATGTTGCGCAGTTCGAAGGCGGAGATCTCTGCATCCTGGGGAAAGAGAGGTTTTTCACTGTGAGCTGCACTGAATCCATCCCACCAGCAGCCTCTGACTCCTTTGGGCAAGGTGCCCAAGTTCAAGCACCCCCTGGGGTTAATTTCCCTTGGATGGAAATGCAATCAGGGTTAGCTCTCCCCACCTCCCATTCCCAGGCATCAGCACGCTGAGCCCTCAAGCAGGTGAGAGCAGCCTGGGGAGAAGGCACAGCCCAGCTCTCACCCCATCCACCAAATGCTCTGCCCAAAGGACAGAATTAGGGACCCACAGAGATAAAAGTCGAGCCTGGAGTTCAAGGAGAGCAAAGACTGTTTGCCAGGAGCGCTCACAAACCTGTTGTGTAAGCAGATGGGTAACTACACACATCTTTGCATGCAGGATTACACACATGCCTGAGATCTGAGTCAGCACAAGCATTAAACTCCATCCCGGGAGGAGGCATTTCTCTTACCCACTCACCCGTGTTACCAGTAAGATGTTAACAGAAGAACACTCACACTCCCTGCTAGCTGTCCAAAAAGCTTTTTAAAGCTGGGTTCAATGTCAGCTTCACTGATCTCGCTCTACAAGAGAGAAATGGAGAATATGGAAAGGAGGAAATGTGCTTGAGAAGGGTTTAATGCATTTCCTTGCCCCTAGTAAAACACAATTTAAATGGCAAAGTTGAAGGTACAGAGTACTTTCGCTTTGATTTAAATCAGGGTTATTTTCATTCATTCAAAATGCTGGCATAGCAAATACTGCAGGAATTCAGAATTCAAAATTCTCTGTGAAATTAAAATTTATTACATTAAAAAATCACTACCAAATCCAGAACTTCACTATTGCTACTGTTACTATTGGACCACACACCTTAATTTAAAGCAAAAGAAAGCAAAATGTAAGCTCTCATCTTGGGGGGGGGGGGGGGGGAAAAAACCCAGGGGCGTCGATGCATTAATAGGCAAAATGCCCTC
>JAOEHY010036434.1:1676-17136 GCA_025447955.1 Psilopsiagon aurifrons
TTTCGATTCTCCTTCCCATCCCTCCAGGAGTAGAGGGAAGAAAAAGGGGGAAGTGAGTGAACAAACTGTGTGGCTGACTTATGGCTTAAACCATGACAGAATATTAGTGTTCTAAATGCCCCCCAAACCGCTCACTGTGAAATGGAAGCATTTATTCTGCTACAAGAGGGAAGATGCTCTTCTTTGTGCTTCTGTGGATTTGGGCACTGAGACCCTTCAGCAGCTTGATGCTTGTACATGCGCTCTCTAACCCTGGAGGAAACCCTTCCAAGTGTGCCATGTCACTGCAGCACTTTTATCTCAGGCTTTCCAGCACCCCAGAAAGACAGTCTGTAGGGAAAATCAGGTTGATCAGCTGGCACAGGCTCTGGGAGCATGAAATCCAGTGGGATTAATGTACCAGAATGGACTGATTTGTGAGAATAAACATGGTGTTCAGAGGCCCTGAATGCCAGCAGCAAGGTTGGGGCTTTCTCATCCAAGGCAACCAAGCTGGAAGAGCTGTAATATTTCCTAAACCTAAATTAGCCTGCAGACTTTATTCGGTCCAGCCTTTTTCCATTAGAGCTGATCATATGTCTTTGCTTCTTGACTGTAAATGTGGAAACAGACAGGTAGTGTTCCTGCAGCTCTGCAGAGCACCATGCACTTTGGTTCTAAAGGCCTGCAGAGCCACAAGCCAGTCATCTCAAATGCTGGTTCCTAAACTGTGCCGTTCTGAATAACAGTCATAAATTGTAGCAGGAGGTATAAATTCCCAATCAATATTCTGCACCAGCCTCAGGCATGGGAGAATAACGCAGTGTTAGAACTGCTGAATGAGTGCTCTGTGTGCACCGAGTCATTAAAAACCTGTGGAACAGTCAACCATGACTGCATGAAAATAAATATAGAGCTGAAGGTAAATAGTACCCCTTCACCTGCTTCTTCAAGTAGAATTTTATGAGAATGTTTGTTAAAGGGAATGATTTTTTTTTTTTTTTTAACAGGGAGATTTTGGTATATTTCAATTGAAACCATATGTTTGAACTTCTGCTCCTTAAATACAAAGTCAGCCTAGTTTTAAATTTAATACACTGTTAAAAGCACTTAAAATAAAAATCTGAGTGAATATGTTGGGTACAAAAAGGATGTTTTCCAATTCCTAAAAAACAGATCTGGGAATACAAGTGAATTTTACTACAGAAGCATGTTTTGGTTTATTCCTTATTTGTGTCATTAGGAAAGGTATGGGTGAGAGGAAATTAGACCAGTTAACTCCTAGGATTTTTTTTTTTTTTTTTTTTTTGTCATTTCCCATCTTTTTTTCTCACCTTTATATGCACAAAGGTTACTGTTATAAATACTTCACATTTATCTGAAGCAGAGAATAGAAGGGATAAACCATTGTGGAGACTTGTTTAATAGAACTGAGTGCAGTTGCTTAGCCTGAACAGGTAGCCTCCCACTCTAAATTCATGAGCAGGGATTTTAAAGCATTGGTGAGAGAGGAAATTTTATGACTAACCAGTATAACATGTGTCAGGATCTAGCTTTTATTCAGGAATCCTAATACATAAGATTATGTGTGTAAATCAAAAAACACCACCCTTACAAAGGTGGCAAAACTGGAAATAATACAACGTAAAATCTGCTTCAATTGTTGGGGAACTGACCTAGAGAATAGGCCTGGGGAGACTCATCTTTCAGAAAATGTAGATATTTTTAAGATCCTGTCTCAAATGAGTACATAAGATCACGGGGCTGCAAATCCTGAGCAACTGTATCAGTGCATTAATCCCATTGGAAATTTGGAAATGACATCAGCATTTCCCCACCAGACTCTCATAGATTTCTTCCAAGGCTTTTATGCAAATTCTTTTCCAATCCTGGCTGAGCAGAATATGTCAAGGTTGTAAGCAGCTTCTATTTTATAGGGGGGGGAGGGAATTAAATCCTAAAATAAATCTTATTTTGCTCCTAACAGGTTACAGGCAAGGAGAATGCATTATCACAACTAATTAGTAAACTATGTATCTGTAACATCTGCAAAGTATATTTTCACATACATCCTTTTCATGCTCAGAGCATTAAAAATCAAATCAACATTTTAACAGCACAATCCGCTGTCTCTATAACAAACCAAACCAAATTTACAGTAATGAAAGAACTTCCCCATGTGCTGGCCAATGTTGGTGCTTTTTTAAGTGTTTTCTTTTCCACTGAGGAAGTGTTATTGTTTCCACATCGAGAAGCTTGTGGAAGAAATACTAGTGATATCCCTTTTGGGGTTCGAGGTTTTCATCAACAGGCAGAAACTGCACTAGAAAATACCAGTAAACGCTCATCTTGCTTCATCTGTCCTTTAACCTCTTCCCTTCTTAGGAAGCATCCGGATGCATCGCTTCTCTTTTCAAAAGTAACATGAGCACATCCCCAATTTTCTGCTTGAAGAAAATTTTATTTACATGAAGTAAACCAGCACCCACTACAGAGACAGGCTGTGGTAAAATTACTGGGTTTTCTGCCAACTTTGAGCTCATTTTGGTGTTGGTTAAGTTGGAGTAGATTCAATACTAATTGCATACTCTTCTGAGACAGCCAGCCTGAGATACCCTTTCTATTAGTTGTATTCACGTTCAACCTCATATCCATTACATCCTCAAACTGCTTGTGGGTTTTGAATTCAGTTTTCTGTATTGCTTATCCAAGAATGGCCAGTGCTAAAAGGCTCAGAAGATTCTATGCCCTGAACCGGCTATGGTTTCAGGCTTAAATCTCTGAAGAGAAAAAGGGTTATAAGATTCTGTCAGCCTTAAATTTAAGCTAGCAATGAAGGTGGTTTCTCTACAAGTGTGTATTTGAGAAATCTCTTGTTCAGCTGTTGGAATTCTGAATTAAACACATTTTCTGAGAAATTAAAAATTTTAGTGCAATAATAGATAAGCATGCTGGTCCTGAAACACTTGGTACAGTTCATGCTTCAGCATATTCATTACTAAGTTCTGTTGTATTTGAAAATTATACTTACTGAATATGAAGTGTGTTATGAAAGTTTCAGTCTACAAATCCTTCTTTATTCTGCAGAATTTCTGGTAGATTCTTATGTCAATTTTACTACCAGAAAACCCTAAACGCTGGCATTATTCTTTCATGGGCTATTTTATGCCCACCTCACTTGATGCCATCTGAGCATTTAGTGCTATACCCTACAATTAGAAATTACACACACGTATTTGTTAGTCTCCTGTTTAAACAAGGTGCCTTTATGAAAAGCCAGAGAACAGTTCACAGCTGGAAAACAGAAGCCAGTAGTCAGAAAATGATACTTATACCCTAAAGCCTGTGGTGCCTTTAGGACCACATAGCATATATCTGTTCTCCAAATTAATGGCCTTATATATCTGAAACATTCTGATGCTGCAGAGTTTACTATGATCTGCAGCAGAAATAGTAAGCACATGTGAGCCAAGAATGAAAGATGAAGCAAGCGTCACCTGAAATCCAGTGCTGAGCTGCATATTTGCCATCTGTTTATAGGCAATTTCTGGGCTGGAGGCTGACTTTGGTGCTGTCGTATAAGTGGCCATGCAGAGTAAATTCTGCAATTCTTTATAGTGCTATAAACCTAATGTTGTTCATTAGAAAAACAATGGCTTCACCACAGAACAGTGTATCATGCCAAATATTCATAAAACTATGGTATCAGAGTGCTGCTTTCTTTTTATTTCCAGGACTTTTTCCACGTTTTTTGCTCAAGCAGGCATGAAGGGTAAAAGACTCATTCTGAAGTCAGTGGGCCTTTTGATAATGGCAGGATTTCAATGATGATCTTCATGGGAGCACATCACAAGAAGCAGCTATTTCTTGGATGCATCCCAAAAGCTCCCAGATACCTGATCTCATACAGCTATATCCCTATGGGTTCCCAGCAAAAAAAGCAATGTTCAGCAGAAAACAGCTTGCTCTCTTCTCTGGTTCTCTCAACCCCACAGTTCTGGTATTCCTGAGAAATTTCCTTCTGTCCTCCTTCAGTTTGATTGCTCTTTGTGCCTTCCACATAATGCCAGAAATTACTTTTGAGAACTCTAGGCTGACATTGATATTTATATTGTGATTTATGCCACTGCTGTGGTGTTCCTCCTCTCATGAACTGTGATGAAAATGTCTGACCCTTGAAGCCATGTGGTTTTATAGGCAGTTTAAGTGTATCCACGTGAGATTATCTCACTGCAGTTTTAAGACATTTTTTAGATGTGATTTTGGAAAGAATAATGGCTACTCATGCACAGTATTGTTCTGTCAACATGAGCAGACATCTTTTCCATTGTTTGATGTTTTCCAGTTAAAAATCAGGAATCTGTTGTGTTGTAATCCTGAACCATTAATAGGTATTGCCTTGGATCAGGCTGTTGTGTACATTTCAGTAAGTTCCAGCTTTTACCAAAGCTTTGTCCATTGAGAAACCAAGGCTGTATACCCCTTATTGCAGACTTCCTTCAGAAGCAGACATTCAAAATGGGTTACTTGGAGAGAGACTATTTTGCTGTGAAATTTAAATGAAACTTGGATAATGCACATTGGTTTAAAAACAGCAGTGGAGGGGAACCAGCATCTGCAGCAGGGAGCAACAGACACCTCATAGTCTCTTAATATATGAAGAGACAGAGAAAAAGTATTTACTGAGGCTGAATTTTTTACCCACTGTGGCACTGGTGAAAGCATAACTGTGCTGACAAAGCTATAGTTGAGCGATTTACAGTGTGGTACTTCCATGAAGAGACCTCAGAAGTGGAATCCACCACAACCCAAGTATTAGCCAAACCATCAACTGGCAGTAATGCCAGCCTGGGTGAAAATTTCTGTAGATAAAGTACCATGACTGGCAAAGAATTGGGAACTAACTAAAATATTGGGTGAAACAAGAGCATCCTGGGAATAAAAGTGATTGAAAGAGCCCATTGTCAAACACAGACCAAGGACAAATGCCAAGCAGGATCAGTTGAATCAGCTTTAAACCTTTTATAGAAAGCCGAAGCACAAAAGTTTAGCCTTAGTCCAACCTATTTATATGAGTGTTTGCTGAACTTAATTACAAATTTAGAAAGTTTCCAAATGTGTGGAGTGTTTCTGTTTGGATAGCTAGTCTGGCCTGGCTTCTCAGCAGTGTGCAAGAAGTTGTTTGAACTTGGCAAACATTGCTCATCCTGAGGTGTGTGTATGCATGATCTTAACTGATTCTGTGGAGACTGCTTTAAAGTGATTCATTAAGTGAAGAGTTCAGCTGCTACCCTTGGTGTCTCTGGGTTAGGTTTTTGTTGGTTGGCTGACTGGATAGTCTAATTTTTGCTCTTTTTCTTAGTGTTAGTCTTCTGACCTTCAGGGCTTACGCAAAGCTTTTCAGTAGGCTCTAAAGTCAATACTCAGGAACGCTGATACCACAGTTTGTTGTGAAGTGTTAAAGGCCACACTGAGGGTGAGAGCTTGCATTCAGTGCTGCTGTGTCATACCTTAAAGGGCCTGACCATGTAGTTAGCCCATTACTGCACTCCCATGAACCTCCTGACCTGTCCATTGATAGCAGGACATGTGGCAACAGTCAGGAGCCAGCCATCAGAGCTGGCTACATGGAGAGAGGGGCCTCGTTCGATCCTCTCGAGCAATTGCAAGCAAAGAAAGGAGGAGCTTGTGGAGTTCAGCATGCTTGAGAAACCAGCCTCTACAGCTTCACACATGCACCCTGAGGCAGGATAGGCTTGTGATTATAAAGAATGAAGATGCCATGAGGGAAGGGGCCCGAGACTGTCTGAAACACAGATGTTCAGAGTCATAGCAGTGTAAGAAATGGGATTGCCAAAGTCCCCTTGGCCCCATAAAGCTCTTATCTGCAGTGCCCAGCTTGAAAAAAAGCAGAGATACAATAGAAGTGTCTGGCCTGTTTTCCAAGACAGGTAACTGTAAGCGTCCTAATTATTTATAACATGCAGAAAGTATCAGGATGATAGTGAAGTTATTTACATTAAGGAGGGAATATAAATACGTGTGTATGCAAAGCCCTCACCAACAGCAGTGGGAGTTTTAACTCAGGATGACTGCAGGAGTTGGTATAATCTCTACTAGCTGGTGATATTTTCCATAAGAGAGAAAGATGACAATGTGAAAGGAGCTGGTAACTTTGCAGACCTTCTTTTTGCTATCTAGCTTTGATTTAACAACTCTAATATATCAAAGACAGATTCATATGAGCCACATGTAAGGTTAAACCCTGACGTAATCCATCTACTAAACTGCTGCAGAATGATGTTTCATGAAACGCTTAAAATTTTACATGGTCAACCCTGTAGGATAAACTGTGTTTAGACTTTCCTCAGTCACATCTGACATTAGAAGATCTGATTTTGTATTTCATTTCCGTATCAAGGTGAATTGCATTGCACTTTATACTTGAACCTGGCTTAGTGGAAGGTGACCCTGGCCATGGCAGGGGGATTGGAACTGAATGATCTTAAGGTCCTTTCCTACCCATACCATTCTGTGATTCTGTGAACCCGCATCTTTTTCCTTTTCACGTTTTTGATCAGTGAGGGACTAAGCATGTTTGCAGCTTTGCCGAGTCCCCCTGTGTTTGCTGGGAAGCTGCCGTGAAAATGAGGCCAAGAGCACACTAGTGGTTTCTAACAAAACAAGAGAGGAAAGCTGAGACATTCCATGTTTGGGGGGTTTGTTTATTAAGGGGATAAAGGTGTACGTGTCTTTCTGCAACCCCCGGCTCTGGACAGCCCCTAGGGGGCGATGCCGAGGGGCGGTGCCCACCGGGGCCGGCAGCCGGTGCCCGGGGCGGGCTAGCTGGGGGAAGCGGCCCGGCCCTGCCCGGCGCTAGGGCCGCTTCCTTTCCGCGTCGGCTGCCCGGCTTTTAAAGGCGGTGCGCCCGCTCCCGGCCCTAGAGCGCCGCCGGGCTCCTGAGCTGCCGCCCGCCAGCCAATCCGACCCGACCCAACCGAGCTCGGCTGCCGCGGAGCCCCGGTACCCGCGGGGGCGGCAGCGCCTGGGCCTGGGGACCCCCCCCCATGGGTGTCAGTAGGGGACAGCGTGGCGGGGCACTGCCCTAGGCTGCCCGGCTCAGGCCACAGCATGCCGGCAGCGCTGCGCCTGCTGTGGCTATGGTGCCTGTGCAGTTTCTGCTGCGGGTACTTTGAGGGGCCTCTGTACCCAGAGATGTCCAATGGAACCCTGCACCACTACTTCGTCCCCGATGGGGACTACGAGGAGAACGACGACCCCGAGCGGTGCCAGCTGCTGTTCAGGGTGAGCGAGCAGCGGCGGTGCGGCACAGCGGCGGCGGAGGGCGGCGGGCTCAGCCTGCGGGAGGAGCTGACGGTGCTGGGCCGGCAGGTGGAGGACGCGGGCCGGGTGCTGGAGGGCATCGGCAAGAGCATCTCCTACGACCTGGACGGTGAGGAGAGCTACAGCACCTACCTGCGCCGAGAATCCGCTCAGATCAGCGACGCCTACTCCAGCTCGGACCGGTCGCTGAGCGAGCTGGAGGGCAAGTTCCGTCAGGGCCAGGAGCAGGGGGCTCGGGAGGAGGCTCGCCTGGGCGACAGCTTCCTGGGGCTGCTGCTGCACGCCCGCGCCCTGCTCCGGGAGACCCGGCACATCTCCAGCGGGCTGCGGGACAAGCACGACCTCCTCGCCCTCACAGTCCGCAGCCACGGCGCACGCCTCAGCCGCCTCAAGAACGACTATCTCCGCGCCTGAATCGGACCCCGAGCCGGCTTCCAGCCCCCCAAACCGCTATCTGCCCGGCAGGAGCACCGCCGCTCCCGGAAAAAAACCTATTTATTGTGTTTGACTCCCTAAACAAATTGGGCGTTTCTATAAGCCATGAAGGTAGAGGTATGTTCAAGTTAACACCCCATATTTAAAAAAATCGCCTTGTGTTTTGTCGTTCATCTTTGATTACAAAACAAAGTGAACTTTCTCGTCTCCAGTTCCCCGCCGTTGGTTTATGTATCGTCTGTTCTACTGCAGTCACCTGCTGCAAATGTGAATAAGGCGAGATGCTCGCCTGACGCTCCCAGACACGTTAATGATGCTTAAATTGTTTTTGTACTCTCTTACGGGGTGAAACCTCTGGCTGTCTATTAGATTTCTTAATCTGTTGTAATGGTATGTACCCTACACACGTTAAACATCGTTCTCTTACGTAACCTAAAGCTGTGATTTCCGTTTGTGTTCTGAAAGATGGAAACCATTCTGGCAGGATTTGTATTCTTCCAGGCTTGCTTCTCTGTGACTTTAAGCTATCACAACCCCAAGAGCCAGCAAAAAAGGCTGATGTCAGATCCCAAGAATGCTGATGCACATCTTTGTAGTAAGAAGAAGGAGCCCTAGCAGTGATTGTAGTTTCAGATCCCAAATATGAGTACCAGGTGTCTTAGGGCATGTTTCTAAAGCAGACAAAAAGGTTTTGTATGTGCCAGCACAGTGACATTTCTTGTTGGTGCCTTTGTACTTTTGCTAGCTAAGCTATTAATAAAATCATTTGTGTTCCTAGACAATAGCAAAAGTGCCTAGTGGGTAGGAGGGGGAAGATTGTTTGGGTTTTTAGACTCATTCCCATTTAATTATCAATTTGGGGTAATATGGCTACTAGGTTATGGATACTGCAGGCAGAATCACTGGATGAAAAAAGTTCGTATGTTGTTTTAATAAATAATTGAAAACCGTGTTAAAGGCCACATTTTTTCTTTTATTGTTCTGCTTGAAACACTCTTGATTTAAACCATGTTGTTGTAATGTCTTCAGCAAAAAATTGTGGGTGTGTAGAACCTGCCAAATGAAATAACTTGCTTTTTAGTAAGACCAAATAAAAATGCGTAGACTCAAGAGGTAAGCAAGTTTCATTAAAAGCGGTGCTACAAAAGAACGTGCAGGGCAGATTTATTTGAGTTTGTAAGCCTTTTTCAGAAGCTTAGCAACCTCATGGCACCAGAAGAAAAGCTGCATGATACACGATTTAGGTCTGATCTTGTTAACTCTCTTCATGTTCAGTGATAACTTTGGTCTGCAAACCAACTAGTTGGTAAGTTACTCGACAGTGCACTGGATCAGTGTAAGTCATCTGGGACCAGAGAGCTGAAGGCACCAGGAAGTGTCTGGTGAAGGTACGTGCTTATAGAACTGCTGGACCATCCAGGCAGCTCACTTTCACCAGAGGCAGGGAGGTGTAGCTCCTAGCAGGATACTTTAGGTGTCAATTTCCACCTTAAGACCCCAAGTGTCTGTAAAGATCTACCTGGAAAAAAGAAAATGAAACATTTTATTGGTAGACTTTGGTGTAACTACTCAATGTTATGAACAAGTCAGTTGCCAAGTTAGAAGGCATAACAGGTTCTAGCTCTTAAAAAATGAAGTTACTTTGGGAATCTTTCCTTGCCACTAGGGTTAGCTGCAGCAACACGAGCGAAAGAGGCCATCTGAGTTGCCAGGTCCTGTCTGCCTGCTATCACAGCAGACCATCCAGCATTTCTGGGATAGACCAAGCTCTAGAAGTGCCTGAGGGTTTCACTGACATCCAGTCTCAACTTTCTCTCTGAATCTTGCCTGCTTAGGAGTAGGTGCCAAAGATGTCATGCCATTTGTGCCCAGATGCTTCTTAAAAGGAGTTTTAAACTCTGCTCAATTTCAGAGACGCTGGTTATAACATGAATTGTAAACATCGGTAAAGAAACTAAAATGTCAGGAAGTACTAAGGGTTTTAGCCATGAGAGCAATATTCAAATCCTAATAGAAAAATAGTAGCAGTAGTGTGAAACACAACTTTAAGCAGCTTGGCTAGTCTATTTGCTATAGCAAATTTCAGTAAAACTCAAACTATCCCAACATACACAGCATACCAAAAGAGTAAATGTTTGCAGAGGCTTACTTTCCAAAGCAGGAGATTACATGACCCATGGAGATATATAGTGCAATTCATTCTGCTCAATACCCCTGTATTTAAGTTGGTCATCTAGTGAAACAAACCCACCCCACAGTTCTTTAAAATCCACACTAATTTTTCATGCATAATTTTTCAAAATATTCATGCTTTGATAAATATCTCTGTTGATTTTGGTTTCAGCAAAATATAAACATGTTTATCTTTGGAATTGAAACAAAATCGTAATTCTGCTCTTTAACGGCTATAAGAGGCTTTAAATGTTCTCTCTGAAAAGAAAATGCATACATCTGAGTCTGGTCTATGTGTAAGTTCACATGGTCAGTGAAAAAGGACCATCTTTGGTGGATTTGGAAGCCAATACAAAACTCTTTTAGGACATTAAATCTGACAGAATTGGGTTTACACCATTTTGGCTGGCCTAAGCAAATGAATACGTTAAATGTATTGATATTGAGTCAGAGCTGACAAGTTAAATGGCCTTTATAAGTTTGCAAAAACTGGCTGTTTAGTGATATCCAGCAGTTTAAAGTTTGAAATTCAAAATAGTTTTTAAAAACCACATTGCAATCCTCTGCAATCCTGTAATTTTCTGCTTTGCTTTTTTAGCTGATAAAACTTATTTAATTAGAAGAGATGAAGAACCTCTGGTTTTATACAGCCTATTTCAAACAGTAAAGGCTTTCTTATCATTGAAAACTCATTAAGTTTTTTTAACCAGAGAGCTTTAAAAGGATGACTGTAGCAGCTATTCCAACCCAATAGCTCCTCCTGTTGTATTTAAATATTTCACCAAAGTTATAGCTAAGATTCAGCTGATGTGGTCTGTGTGTGTGTGTGTGTGGTGTTCTGGAGATTTTCAAAGCACACGTTGTTTTCTGAATTTATTAAAGAACTGATGATACTGAAGAGGAGATTACAGTGTTCTCTGGAAAAAAAAGAAAATAATAAGTAATGCAGCTGGAAGAGTCAGAGAAAGCTTACTTAATACTTCAGCTTTCTTTGCGACTCAGCCTGCAATTTAATTAAAGGTATGAGTTAAAGCAAGGCATTAAGAGACACATCTCCACTCCTCTCCAGGTAGCTTACTTTTGAAGGCAATGCTCTGCTGTGGACATTCTCACGTGTACTGATACACACATGGAGAGGAAGAGACTTAGAGTATGAATACAGACCAACTAAAAGCTTTTGAAATGAAAGGCTGTGCTGGCCTTGTGAAAAGTCAATGGCTTGGAATTCATGGTGGTGGTGGTAAATTGTGGCATTCTAAATTGCAGCTTCCAAAGTGTCTCAGGTTGACCTATCCAGAACCACTCTGAGAAACAGAGGAGTCAAGGGAATCTTTCAAAAACATGGTAAGCCTTCCAAAAACCCTTTGTGCCTTAAGCTGGGTGTATGAATTATCTGAAGTTGTTGCTCCTGTAAGTTGCCATGTTCTCACATGCAAACTGACAAGAGCTATACCTCAGGAGCAAGAAATACATTTGTCTTATTCAATAGAAGCAACCTGGTAAACTGCAGAGAAAGCATCAGCTTTCTCTGGTTATAACTACTCTGGTTATAATAACTCTGATTATAACCTTATCTAGAAAATGTGAATCCTCTGGGGAAATTTTATGGTGCAGCTATTTAGATGGACCTTGTGTTAGTTTACCAGCTTCTTGCTCATGTATCACTTTTATAATTAATAAAGAAGTTTTCAGCTAATGCTGAAGTGTTGTTGAGTCAAATGTATTTGATGGCCATTATTCCTGAAATAACTCTGTACATTCTATATCCGTCTTTTTTTCTGTCTTTTAAAATGTATTTTTACTTACAGCCAACTGGGGAATTTATTTTCTGTTGCTTTAATATTTTGGCAAGCTATTAGCAAAAATTGAACAACTTGTGGGTCCCTATTTCATTCCTGAAGTATGTGAAACTGGCAAAAATACCCCCAAAATACCCCAATAAAAGGCTTTCCTTATAAAGCTTTTATTAGAATATATACATATAAAAAGACTATAGCTGTGCTTATTTTACTTTCTTCATAAAGTTGTCATCCTGCCTAAAGGATCAGTTTACAACTGGAAAAGGCAGAATTTAATGACTAATTCTGTAACAAGAAAAACATATGGTCTCCATAATCATTACCTTCTTAATGATGTGGCTTGGACAGAGTCACTCATGGTTTGTAGCTGTTCGTCCTTGAAACCTGCCTTACCTTGGGGAGGTATTTCTGATGGTCTCCAACATGCCATTAACATTCTTTCATAAGAAAACACAATGCCAGGTGTATCATATTTTCTCAGATGACAGTCTTCCTAGGCTGTATGTGTAACTGTCTGAAGTACTTAGAAACTGCCTATGTAGTAGTAAGTGTTTCTGTCTGAACTTTCTTTGGGAGGGGGAAAGAAAGTTCTTGGAGAAGGTTGGCTTAGGGAGAGATTCATTGTCCAATGCTAGGTATTGGAAAGCACAGGATGACCAAAAAAGCAATGCACTTGCACTGTATTTTCCATACTTTTTCCACACTGCAAATATTTCAACGGCAACAAGAGTTACCAATTAAATTAGGTTTTCTGCAAATAATAGAGATTTTACTACAGGCAGGCTATCCAAACTCAAGATGTTTTTTATTCTGTTTATTATCTCTTCTCAAAAATAATGTGACCAAGATTTTCAGCTTATGCTAGGTCCAAGACAATAAATTCAGTAGGCCTTAGATTCCCTGCTTTTTCACTTAAATTTATCTAAGATCTTCTTATGCCATTACCTGGGTAATGATAACAAATTATTTCCCATACATTTTCTGTGTTGACAGACGTTTGTTTAATCAAGAGCAGTCAACTTTTCTTAATAGCAGGCTTTGTCCTTTTTTATGAATATTAATTTGTTTCTAATTCCATGTGATTTAAAAATTCAGAGTAATATGAGTGACTATGTCAAATATCTTGCAAATTATTTTTAAGTTTTGATGCTTTCTTACGAAGTAATATACTTATTAACCCTGGATTCTAACAGAGACACAACAAAACACAAGCTAGTTCATAAAATGGTCAGCACGAGTCAGGACTCTGTTAGGTTCCTAATTTTAACTAGCATCTTGCATATTCTCTAATTTCAGAAGAGTAATTCTAGACAAAATAAAGTGAATGAACAAGAGATAAAGCACACTCAGGTATTTTTCCTAATACTAGTGCAGAGGAATAAATCTGACCATGTACGTCAAGAATGAACTGAAATTCACCCTGTGCCCCTTTACCCTAGAAGCTAATTTGCAACATTTCTGTTTCTGCAGCAATTAAGGTTTTCAGAAAGCCAGGCATCCGATTATGCTTCATATATGTTGATTTATACTGCCTATCCTAATCCTTTTTCCATTGTTTCTGGTTCTAAAACCATATGCAGGCTGCATGGTATTTATTTACTTACATAGTCTTACTGAATTTAATACTAACTCTTCTACCTTTCTAAGCTACATTTCAGCCTGTCCTGCCACAGAGGCATCTTGAGCCTGCTCCAGGTATGCCTCCTCAGCAGGCATGCAGAGCTGACACTCACAGGACCAGGAAAACATCATTGTCATTGGTATGTCGGACTTCACTGGGAATATTCTCTAGTTCAAGCCTTTTACTGCAATGTCAGGGTAACAAATCAATTGGATGAATATTAGAGTGTGCTTCCTAAGGATATACTGCTTCTTATACTCTTTGCATTTTAGCCTGTGACTTCAAATTTTGCAATGCCTTTACCTACTAATTGCTGCCAACCTGGAGTTTTGTTACCGTGTAGGCCAGTAGTCACGTGGAAACCCATGGTATAACCCCCACAGCTTCATACTTCCCTATATGAATGACAGCATCAGAGTAAAGCCCAAAGGATATCAACAAATTCATCTTGTGCTACAGGACTTCGCAAAAAGATGTTATGGCAGCAAAAAGGCATGTAATTATATTACAAAATCAATAAGGATCAAATTTTCATTATAAAGCACTTCTGACGTACCTCTCTTAAAATTCTTTCTTTTATAGATAAGCTGCAAATACAAGCACAACATTAATGGTTCATGTTTAGCTGAGTTACGTCATCTTGAAGGCAGTTCATTTTTATTTCTACTTGGACAGAATACTTTTCCACTTGTGTATTATGTAATGCTCCTCATAAAAATAGAGACCTGTACTTGCAAACACTTCGGAGTGCTGCTGTTACCAAATGAGATTTGTGACCATTTCAGTTTTCACACCCTCCTTATTCTTTTTATAATACTTCAAAATGTTCCCCTTTTGGCTTGATAAAATCTCCATTGTTGGTATATAGAGTCCTGGAATGGTTTGGGTTGGAAAGGATCTTAGAGATCATTTCAACCCCCTGTCATGGGCAGGGACACCTTTCACTAGACCAGGTTTCTCCATGCCCCATCTAACTTGGCCTTGAACACTGCCACAGATGGGGCAGTCACAGCTTCTCTGGGCAACCCGTGCAAGAGCATCATCATTCTCACAGGGAAGAGCTTCTTCCTAATGTCTCATCTAAATTTACCCTCTTCTAGTTTCAGGTCATTACTCCTTGTCCTATATGTGTACAGCTTCCCTTCCTAAGGTCTAAACAAAATTCTTCCTGGTTCTTTTTTTTTTTTAGTTTGATGGGGAATTGTGAGCATGCTTTTATACTTAATTCATGTTAAAACCAGATTTCACCCATCAATAACCCCTAAATATATTATTTAGACACAGTGTGATTTGTTTCTCTGCACTTGAAGCAAATTGATTCTCTGATTCTCCCTTTAATTAGTAAAAATAAGTTAATTATAAATGTATGTAATACAAATATTTCCTTTCAGCCAATATGCAATTAATAGCATAATTATGTGCACATATTAATGTGCTGTTATTAATGTGCACTGGTTCTAAAAGAAAACAAAGAAGCAAAAATACTTGAGAAACCTAGGTTTTATGTAACAGGTGGCAAAGCAAACAGCAAAAGAGTCAGGAAATTAAAAACTGTGGCACCTCAAGCAACAATCCACATTCAGTAGAGGCAAAATGTTCACACAGCACTTTCTGAAGAGCTACTACTATCAGATTAGTGATTGACACAAGGGCTAAGGTTCATACTCCTTAAAAATTCCTCCTTTTTTTCTTTAACAAAGAGTACCTAAAGCTCTGGAATAAGCAAATAAATCAATTTGTAAACAGTGTCTATTTCATAAGCAATACATATGAAATTGATTTAATTGTCTGCCGGACATTCAATCTATCAAAGCTTGAAAATAATTTAGAATTTTCAAGCTCCTAATTTCTAATAATGTATTCATATGGAGGGAGTGATACATATTAGTTATTTAAAGAAACACAAATGGTTTCTTTAGGCCTTCTTGGCCTTCTAAGATGGGGTTATGGAACTGATGTACAGGGGCAGAGCAGTTGATGTCGTCTACCTGGACTTCTGCAAAACATTCAACACTGTCCCACACGACATACAATCATAGAATCATAGAATAGTTAGGGTTGGAAAGGACCTGAAGATTATCTAGTTCCAACCCCCCTGCCATGGGCAGGG
>JAOEHY010036435.1:0-20889 GCA_025447955.1 Psilopsiagon aurifrons
GGTGTCCCTGCCCATGGCAGGGGGGTTGGAACTAGATGATCCTAAGGTCCTTTCCAACCCTAACTATTCTATGATTCCATGTTTGGGATCTATTGTGCTAAATCCTTTTTCTTTCTAAACTGTCTTAGTTTAACATATTTACAGTAAATAACAATTTAAACACAGATATAAAATTAACAGTAGCAGCTAAGATGTAGACAGGTAATAGAGAGCAGGTAATACAGCTCATTGATTTAATTACTAGGCTTTCAGGGGAAAAGATGACTGGAAGTGGAAAGACTCAATTTAGGCATTAAGCGTTTTATCTTTTTTTTTTTAATAGAAAATATTATTTAACAAAAAACCCTTGCTAACTGCATTTAATATGAAAATTAACGTAGAATGCAAACAAGGCAACTTTGCTGTATCTTCTTCCTTCCCTCCCAGCTTGTGCTTCATGGGAGTCCTTAGGGTTCAGATGCTGTCCTAGCATAAACATCCAGTGCAGCGGACCCCACAGGTGTAAAGTATTTCTTGCCTTACTGTTTTTCTTGGCCAGAATCAGTTTTTCCGTGGGCCATTATACATTGCTTGGAATCCTAGTGAATCCACTTTGGGGACTCACCATTATCGAATATACCAATATGTAGGAGCCTTTTCATCCTTTTTACAGGGAAGATCCATGAGACATTGTGCACTGCTGGCAGTGAAGACATGATGAAACACCTTTTAATTTTAATGAAAGCAGCTCAGTTTTGATTAAGACACAAAGCATCACAGTGTGCTCCAGCCAGCAGCTATTTGTTTGGACAGTCTGACTGGAAGAAAGGATGCAAGCCCTGAAAACGTGTCTCTCTTTCAGTGGCAGCATGGAGGTTTCTTTTCTGCTTTATTAGACACCCATTTTTAAAGTGCAAGTGATATCACATCTTTCAAAGATTTCTGTTTTGTCTTGTTGCAGGCTAAGATTCCTGAGTGTTCTCAAAGAAATTTTAATTGTCACATGGAGCTAAAAACCCCAAACAAAAAAACCCAAACAAATCAGTATTGAAATCTTTCCTTTTTCTCACTTTACATTTTGATATTTTTTTTTTTTATCTGCTATCTACATTTAAAATCTTTCTGTAGAAATCATATGCTGAGGTAACCAGAAACTTAAGATTGACATTAGACTTGTACAGAAGTTATCTTGGGTAGCAGTTCCCAAAGTTTAAATGCCAACATTAAAGTTCCCATCACTATTTTAATAGTCCTCTTGCTACCTTCATACAATATAAATGCATTGCTTAGTACTTGAAAAAGCTCAAAGAGGCATTTTCTCATTTTGTCTCTTTTTATCTTTTTGAGATATATATTGCATGTTTTATTTCCTACTCTTCTACAATACTAACACTTGGAAAATTCTTGAAAATATTAAAACTTAATTTCAATGTACTTTTTCATGAATAAAGTTCCAGAAATAGGTCTAATCATGGCAGAATTTGAATTTAGGTTCATTTTAATAGAATCTTAAGCTTTTTGACTATTATTGTGTTTAGTATTCTGTACAGGATGCTTGCCTTGTTGAAGAATCACTCTTTCCCATCTTCTGTATGTGAGTCAATTAAGCTTGAGAAGTTTAGCTCAGAAGAACACAAAGGAAAAGCTATGGAGCAGGGGTTTTCAATTTCCTCCTTCAGAAAGGGAGAGAGGTTTTTCCACGTTTCCGTTACATTTTGTGCCGTTAGCCGCATGATGTCCAGAAAGGCTAATATACCCCAGCAAAAAAACAGGACAGTAAGTGTGAGTTATTTGAGACTTACACTGTTGTTCTTTTGTTGAAATAAGCAAGTTTATTCACTTCCTCTAGAGCTTACCGCAAGGAAAAAGTTAAGCCTTGAATTAAGTGAAGAAATTTTCATAAGATTTTGGCATGGCAAGTGCTGAAATAGCCTTCACTTAGCTTCCAGAGTTGACGCTTTTCTTGTAGACGCTACAAGTAGCAAGTAGACTGCTGGGGTGCAGCAATGTCCAATTGCCCTCTTCAGCTACTTCTTGCTATTTATAGTTCTAATGTAAGTTCACAGTAGAGAATGGAGAAGTTTGTTATCAAGTATGTGTAAGCTAGACCCCTAGCAAGCCTGCCAAGCAGCTAGAGGTCTAAGCCTCTATACTTAAGCCAAGCAGTGCCAGTCCTGCTATGTGATGCAGTGCACAGGGATGGGATTTTTTGTTGTTTCAGGGTGAGCCCATCCATGGTTCTGATGCGACATTCATGCTTGTTTGATCTGTAGGAGCTATTACAGCAGTGGCTTTGAAAGCTTACATATTGTGGGTTTTGGTAAGATATAGAGCAGACAGTAAACCTTCCACAAGGAAGGCAAAGAGTTCTAGTTTATGTATAGGAGAAGGCCTGCTCAGGTGAACTGAACAACTGAACATCAACCAGAAAATAGTTGCTTTCAAATTTCTATTTAAATCTTACTATTTGAAGAGCGTGTAGTTTAAGACGGGTTTTACTTTTTCTCTTACAATTTTATTTCTTGATCTATGCATAATGTATGACAGACTGTTGCAGCACACAGCAAATATTCAGTGGCAATTAGCACTGTTTCCTTTTTTTGATGTATGTAGATAGAGAGTGGAAGACTGAGGAGAGAGATTCTCCATTAGGGAGAATTGCTCAGGTGCTGAATAACTGGCTTCCTCTCTTAAGAGGAGGTATCTGTTAGCTGTTTCTTTGAATTCACAAAAGAAGTGGGACTGTCAGTGAAGTGATGTGTCTCTTTGATTGTAGCCTAGCTGGACTGATTAATTTTGCCAGGGCTCTTCTTGCTAGTCTCAGAATTAATGATGGTGTATTTTATTAAAACAGCTGTAAAAAATCTCTTCTGTAAAGCTAATCCATGTTCTTAAAACAGGAAACAGTGATTCATTATAAATCACAAGGCATCCTTAGGAAGGCAGTATTCAGGGTTTGAAATCTGCCTTATGTACACAATCAAATCTCTCCTTCCTGACAGTGCACAAATTTTTTGGATAGGAAAACTCAGGAATTGTCTAGGTTGTACAGAGGTATGAATGTCAGTAGACTAGTGAAACTGCATTGCAATCCTGTATGAATGCTCTGTACTGGAATGCAAGTGGCTTTGGGTCAGTGATTTGTAATTTGTTTCCAAAGTAAATTCAACAATTACAGTGGAGGCAGTTCCATTAAGGCAGTTCTGTTTTCCTTTGGTGTTCCACATGGACAAGTCTCACATATGTAGCTTAGTATATGTTGATACTGCATAATGTAATTCAGATTCTAATCTTTAAAAGCAATTTTATTTGGTAAAATATGCTAATCATGCCTGCAGAAAATAGACTGATAAATGGGAAGGCCACAGAAGTCACAAAGCCAGCAAAGACATACCGTGGTTTTCTTCTACCTTTCTTTTGCTTCATGATAAGATCTTATCTGTCACTTCTTGTTGGCAGCTATATGCATATTCTGGTAGCACTTCTGGACATGAGTAGCTTAACTTTATTTCACTCTAACCACCACTTTTTAAAATATTTAAAATTTGGCTGGGGAAGATAAGGTGAATATGCGCAGAAAATAACAATACTTGGGGGAAAAAAACAGCTTGTGAAAGATGGATGACTCTGGGTAGTAGTGCTAGGATTTCTGTGTTTGTTGAAAAGAGTGTGGAAGTGATGGGAAGATTTTGAACTGTAGCCTATGTTTTCTGGCCCTCCTGGTTAGCAGAGATAATGCCTTTTCTGCTGTGGGGCAAATTGTCAGGTTTTTTTCTTGAAGGGCAAACCAGCAGTATTTAAAGGATGACTGTGTTCTCTATGTCAAAGCATTTCCATACATTGACATCTGTATTCTAACAGAACTGAAGTTGAGACGCAAGGGAAGAAAACTTGGTGTTATCAAAATACCCTGGTGGTTATTGCTCTTCATTAAGGAACAATTATGAGTTTAATGTAAAGATCTTGTGAAATATCCTGGTTTCTTAATAACACTCATGCTATGAGATAAAATTTCAGTTCAAACTGATGTTCCGGGTCTACGTGCTGTCTTCGCAACTTCTGAACATAATGTATTCCTAATTAACTATGGAGGAATTAAGTTGAGGAGCTCTTGGGTGGCATCGTATTGCTCTTTGTTTTCTAACAATTGATCAGCCACAGATTCCGCTTTGACCTTGGAGAAATGAAGTAGCCCTATCCTTAAATTGAAGAACAGGAATTGTTCGCTAGATGATGGAAAGGTGAACACGTTCTCCACTAGGAATTGTTCTTATGTCATTATAATCAGATAATATTTGCAGTATCTACCAGCAAAGCATATTTTTTCATTTCTTTTTCTTTACTAGGAAACCAACTTTGGCATTTATTGTATGGGTTTGCTTATCTGCAGTCCACGCTCTTTTTTTCCTCCCTCTTCCGCTCGTTACTTCAGTTTCCCTTCTACCTATTATATCTTCCATTTCCAATTTTCTTTCTAACCGACCTAGTATGTCCCAGTAGCATGTTCCAGTCAGCTGTTTTTCTCCCCTGTGTATGTATGGCTCTGCATTATTGCTGCAAAAGAAGCATGACCAGCAGGCTGAGGAAGATGATTCTCCCCATCTGTTTGGCTGTCTTGAGACCCCACCCAGAGTACTATGTTCACCTTAGAGGAGCTTTCCAGTACTTAGAGGGGGGGCCTACAAGAAATCTATAGAGGAGCTTCTGACAAGGACATGAAGTGGCAGGGTGAAGGGGAATGGCTTTAAGCTGACAGAGGAGAGGTTTAGATTAGATATTAGGAAAAAAAATCTTTACTGTGAGGGTGGTAAGACACTGAATAGGTTGCACGGAGAAGTAGTAAATGCTTCATCCCTGGCAGTGTTCAAGGCTGGGCTGGACAAAGCCTTGGGTGGCATGGTCTAGTGTGAGGTGTCTCTGCCCATGACAGGAGGTCGGAACTAGATAATATTAAGGTCCTTTTGCAACCCTAACCATTCTGTTTCTATTATTATGCAAGTCTCTTAGGCTAACGTTGGACCAGTTCCATTTCACCATGTCCCAGTCTTTCCTATACATCCATCTGTGGAATTTCATGCGGTACTCAGAAATGTGTTTCATTTTTACTTATTCTAAATAGTTACCAATCCCATGTTAAATATTCAGGAAGGTGCTGCCTGCTGAGAGGAATATGTTTAAATTCGTTTAGGGATGATTCATATTCATGCCAACTATTCTTGTTCTTGCCCACTGTTGCATGAAAGTTTTTGGCTGTTTTAGATGGGAAATAGTTTTATGTAATCCATGATAGTTGGTCATACTTGATAGTAGCATTTTTATGGAACTTAAGCTGCACGTTTTGTAAGCTTGCAAATATTACTGGGTTACAGTAATAGTGTCCTTAGCGTCTTCTGCTATGGTTCAGTGTTCCTTTCCTCTGCTGGGCAAGATGGAGTGTATAAGCCTTGGAAGGTAAGGATCTTAGATGTGGTTCATTCAGTGCCTATCTGGAAGTCATTATCTGTCAAGGGTTTGTGATGATAGCTAATGCCATTTGCTGATACTGTCAAAGCCAAACATTGCAGCTGGGAGGTTTTTAGCTAGCAATGAAAGTTTATGGCGCTGAAGTGACAATTTGGGAAAGCACTGCAATGTGTGTTTGCGTCTGCCAGTCTCTGTTCAGCAATGCACTGCAATAGGATGCTTAATAGGTATGAGTTGCAAATTGAGGTCCTGGATTTGATATGGTGATGAGGGTTATATAAACTTCAAAATGATTCAGGACTAAAATGTGGAGGAAATACCTCTCTGTGGAGAAATAAATTAATCTGCATTTTCAGAATATCAATCCAATGTTGTCATCTAAGAAAACAAATTCCACATGTAGATTAAGAGAAGAGTAAAGAAGAAGGCAGAGTGCTTTTATTAGGATTACTTAATTAGTGGCTGTGGTGGGTTGACCCTGGCTGGACACCAGGTGCCCACCAAAGCTGCTCTATCACTCCCTTCCTCAGCTGGACGGGGGGCAGAAAATATAATAAAAGACTCATGGGTTGAGATAAGGACAGGAAGAGATCATTCACCAGTTACTGTCTGTCTCAGGCAAACAGACTTGACTTGGGGAAGTTAGCTTATTACCAATGAAATCATGAGAAATAAACCCAAATCTTAAAACCGTTTTCCCCCCACTCCTCCCTGGGCTTAACTTCATTCCTGAATTCTCTCCTTCCTCCCCCCAATGGTGCAGGGGGATGGAGAATGTGGGTTTCGTCAGGTGATCACATGTTGCCTCTGCCACTCCTTTCTTCCCAGAGAGAAGACTCCTCACACTCCTACCCTGCTCCAGCATGGGGTCCCTCCCACAGGAGACAGTCCTCCCTGAACTTCTGCAACTTCTCCATGGGTGCTTCCCATGGGCTGCAGTCCTTTGCAAACTGCTTCAGCATGGGTACCTTCCATGGGGTGCAGTGCTTCAGGAACAGATTGCTCCGCTGTGGGTCCCTTCCATGGGGTGCAGTGCTTCAGGAACAGACTGCTCCGCTGTGGGTCCCTTCCATGGGGTGCAGTGCTTCAGGAACAGACTGCTCCATTGTAGGTGCCTTCCATGGGTGCAGTCCTTCAGGAGCAGACTGTTCCGCTGAGGCTCCCTCACAGGTCACAAGTCCTGGAGCAAACTTGCTCTAGTGCCGGCTCTTCTTTCCTTGGGGACAGAGGTCCTGCCAGGGGCCTGCTCCAGCATAGGCTTCCTACAGGGTCAGACTTCTTCGGGTCTGCCCTTGCTCCAGCATGGGGTCCTCCACAAGCTGCAGGTGGATATCTGCTCCACTGTGTTACCACCACAGCTTGTCTCACCATGATCTGCAGGGGAACCTCTGCTCCAGCACCTGCAGCACCTCTTGCACTCCTTCTGAGTGACCTTGGTGTCTGCTGGGCTGTTTCTCTGACATATCCTCACTCCTCTCTACACCTGTAGTTTCTCATCTGCAGCAAGTTTTCCCCCTACTTAAATATGTTGTTCCAGAGGCACTGCCACCGTCAGTGATGGACTTGGCCTTGGACAGCAGTGGGTTCTGTCTTGGAGCCAGCTGGCATTGGCTTTCTTGGATGTAGAGGAAACTTAGAGCAGCTTCTTGCAAAAGCCACCTCTGTAGCCCCCTTGCTACCAAAACCTCACCATGTAAACACAGTACATTTTCAGTGTTGTTGTTACTGTTAGTAGAAAGGATGTGATACAATGGCAAATACCAGTGGCATATGTTATACATCATTTTGGTGGCTCTTTTGGCCACTGACACAACTTCCTAAACAATCTGTGAGTTAATAGATAAAAGCTTGTAAATAGCTGTGGATTGCTTGGGACTCCTTCAAAGCTGGTAGGACATAACAAAAGAGATGACCCATCTTTTTTACAGTAAATAGTCATTGAAGTGCCTGGCTCTCACCTGCTTTCAGCTGTGTTAAATCCGTCCCTTAGAAAAAGTTAAGTGTAAGAATTATTAGGAATAATTTTTCAATTCCGAAGTAGTTGTCTCAAAGAGTTTCAGAGACTTCCATGGTATATCTGGAGAGTGGAATTTGTTACAGGAGAAAGCTATGTTTTAAAGTACTTCTCAGAAATACTGAATATTTTGATTGCAAACCATTTTTTTTTGCCAGTGACTTGTCTAATGTAAAATATTCCCTGTGAGGAAACTGGAGGTGTAAACTGTTAAAGATGTCCTCTAAAAATCCATGCTTCTTGCAAGACTGAAGCAGGCAGAGAACCTGATTTTGAAATGTGTTGGACATATTGATTGCCCTCTGAGCTTCTGGTGTTTGCTTTCAGAGCTGTTTGCTTGAGCTCTATTAACATGCGGCCAGGAGGTTTGCCAGGCTCAGGTCGGAAAAGTCAAAATGAAGCTCGAGATGAAGAGACACAGCCAATGAAGAACTTCTGCACTGCTTAGTAAGTTAGCTACAAACAGGACAAGGAGCAGTCTGTAACAGTGCGTCGTTCAGAAGCACATAAAACAGGATTTGTGCCTTTGAAGCTGTTTTATCTCTTTGTCCCACCTCCCACCCTATCCTGTGTGGAAGGGGCATCACCTGTTGTAGCAGATACCCTGCCAGTATTATGCCAGCCATGCTTAGTTCTTCTCTGGGTCTGTGGGACAAAGCAAAGTCTCTGCACTTTTCTTACTTTTGCTAGGCTAGGCCTTTGCTATACTTTTTCATTGTGCAATGTAATAATTTCTTCATGTGCTATTATACATAAAGAAGATGTATGGAGGTTTTTTTTTCTGATTGATTCCCTGTGATGGTTTCAGGGCTCAAAGGTTGCACTCTGGTCTAAACAGACATGCATTGCTCTGGAGTGGTGTGAAAAAATTCATTTAGGGCGTCAGGGTGAGTGTCACTCATGAGAAATGTGTTATCCATAGAGACAGTATTTCTAACAGGAGTTAAAAATTCAGGCTGAAGAAGGGAAGATGCCAGTGGTTGAAACAAACCATCACATCCAAAGAAAATTGCATTTACAGATAGAAATGCACAACGTGCTTGGGGAAGGAAATTACAAGGGCAGCTGAGCTAGGGTAGGGAATGCTTTTAAGAGTTGGAGGTTCTCTTAATTTTGTGAGCTTTTAGGAAGGAGGCTGGAAGCTGTAAAACGTGTTAGCAGTTCTAGTATTGAGAACTGACTGCAAGCTTCTGATTGCTTCTAATGCGAAGTATAATTAATTAAGCTAATAACTTATAATCAGTTAATACTTTAAAGGTGTTGAAATGTGTGGTTTAATTCTAGGCATGTATGAAGTCTCTGGCCAGTTTGGTAGAATTTATTTCCCTGATGCACTTTGTAAATGATAATGTGTGTATGAAACCTTTATGCTTTGCCTAATGAATACACTTATGTCAATTAAAAATAATAACGTTACAATGTGGCATCGAAGACTTCAGTTCATTACTTACTACCCAGCATATCTCACCCATGTAAGAACTGTACTCCAAGATGCTTGTTTAACCCCTGTCTGACTTAGGTAGTGCTTTATGTAATTCATCTGAACAAATGCTTCTTTTCAGATTCCTGGTAACATTAATTTTAATGGTTGGGTCACTTTCAGTTTTGTGCGTGCAGTATCTTATCTTACAGATCCCTAGAGACAGTAGCTGTCAGAGTTCAGCTACACATACTGTATGTAAATGATTTTGTAGAGAAAGATCAGAGATCAAACAGCTCTAGGGGTGGAATTAATTTCCCTCTTTGGAAAAAATTATTCTAACAGGTCAAGAGAAAAGTGACTGGAAAGTTGATGTAAACATGAATGTATTTCATATGGATCCTTAGATGGAAGACAGATTTCCCCCTTCATCCTCCATACCATAGTCTTAGAAATTTGTTGGAAGCGCATTTGCTGTGTTTGATGGTGCTGGACCAGTGCATCTAGCCGCTAAAAACTCTTCCTTGTTCACAGTATGGAGACAGGCTAAGTACTGCCCCTTTAGAAGCACGTATTTGCACAGCAGAAACTTAGAGCGAGGGCAGGAGTAATAGGTGATGGCTGTTGTGATAGAGCATAGCGCAGGGTCATCAGACAAACAGGTGGAAGGTGGAAACTTCTACTAGGAGCTTTACATCAATTGTTTCCTTTTGTTAGCTTAGAGTTTATAAAACAGCTTCTCAAAATCAGGATCATTTTTTTCCCCAATTATCATTATTTCCAATGAATGTCATGTTTTACTTAAAAAAAAAAAGTAATAGCTATTCCAGTAGTGTTGAAGAAGGGTATGTGTGCACATACAGCTGACCTGCTGTCTAAACCAGAGTAGTGAACTTGCTTTCCACAGTCCACCAGCATAACGTTTCCTTCATAGCCTATTTTTGGAAGGAGTGGTGTGCTCGTCATTCACAGGAAAGGTAACAGATTTAGCAGTGCTTCTTTCCACCTCCTACACACCATCTATGCATCTATGAGATGGGGATTTTAAGTCTTGGTTCTCTCTGCAGATTTTTGCCTGAGCTTCATTTCAGATGTATGCTTTGAAACACGGCTGGTTGGACTGCTGTAAAGTCTGCTGTTGTCCAAACTGAGAAATAGAGGAGGCTGGGAGAAGTGGTGGAAACAATTTAAAAAGGAAAGCTTAGGCCTTGCTTTGGAATCTGTTTGGAGTTGTATAAATGCCTTGATGACTGTTAAGGTGAGGATAGTGGATTTGCTTATTCATCTTTTCCTGGCTTCTTTGTTCCTTAGCTCAGTTTTATGCCTCTAGTTTTTGTGTGGTACCTGTTGGGAAGGGAAGCATCTAAACGGAAGCCTTTGCTGGCATCCTGGAGGAGAATCACATTTAGCAATTGATACTGGTATGCAGGCTATGAGAAGAGAACGTGGAGAACTATCAGTCATACTTGAAATAAAATGGATGAGTGTAGCTCTTCAAGGTGTCATCTCCAAGTTAGCATGTTATACAGACTGTTAAGGACATTCAGTTGCTTCAAGTTTAGTCTGTGATTCTAGGATTTAAAGTTGGCCTGAGAAAAAGGTAACCGGTTTGACCAGGACAGATGATGCTAAACCGGACCTGGCAGTGTCCATTGACAAAATGTTATTGAGGGCTGCTTGTTTCTTCTGGTGATCTTGTTAGTCAGGTAGTGTATTCTTTGTGCCAATTGTTACAAAGCCAACTATGTAGCTGTTACTTCAGGTAGATTACAAGGTTAGTTAGCAGATGAAGTTTTCTTTTTAACAGCTTCTCCCTGCGGCCCTGAAATTTGCTTTACCACTGCATCACTGACATCTCTGTGCAAGCTTGATCAGTTCCATAATGCTCTTTATCCTCTACAGGGGGAAATCAGAAAGAAATCTGATCTTCATCCATCTGTTCCTGCTTTAGAAATCTGTAAATTTAGACAAAGACTGATCATAGCTGTGGATGCTCTGTCAAAGGTACTCTTGATTTCAGGAGGAAGATGCACAGAGGTGTAGGACCCAGTCAGAGGTGTCTGTGGAATTACAGTGTTTCAAGTCTCAGGTTTTTGAATACTGACTTGGGTTTTTAACCTGAGAGAGAAGGAGATAATGCTAGCGCTCTTCCTTAGCTTTGAAAGTACCTGAACCATTTAGGTGAATGTGGGAAAGTCTACTCAACAGTGTTTACAGTAGCCCTTTCCAGACAAGGCTTGGCATTCATGGTCATATGCTTCTTAGTAGCCCTGCCATCCGTTATCCATATTAGCCTGTGGTAAGGAAAGAGTTACTACCAAGCTATCCTTTAGGGCCAGAAAAGGGAGGACAAAAGTAGTTTTAAATCTAGGAGTGTGCCTTGATGTTCTAGGGCATGTAGAAGCCAACAGTAGGCTTCTCTCTCACTTACTGTTGACATCTCTGAAATGCTCTGAGGTTTTTCTCTGCACCCTCTAGTTAGCAAAAGTCTATTTTGTGTAGACAAAGCAGATGGTGGGGATGAGTTGGGTTCAGGAAGAATGAAAAGGCTGGCTGGAGGAGATATGATGGTGAGGGAAGGAGGAAGAGGGGGAAAAGAGTGGTTGTGCACTAGAGATGTCAGCTTTTTTATTCCCCTGACATTCAAGCACTAGGAGGCATTCTCTTAATCCTATTTCTTTGGGGTATGGGTGTTGGCACAGACCTTCCTCTCCAGAAATCTCTGCTTCTGTTTCTGTGCTGCTGGGAACATGGTAGAAAACTGGTTTAGCCTGTGATAGGCTGTGCAATGCTTCTACCTTACTCTTACACCCTTTTGCCTTTTTGGTGAACATCATTCATAAACATTAAGCCTATGGGAGGAAGAGATTACATTTCAGATTCTTTTTTATCACCACTCTGCATCAATCCTAATGTTGATCACATTGATAATTGCCAGGAGACTTATTTGGAGCAGAATTTGATCAGTGCTGACTGCTTTTGAATTATCACATCTTAACACTTAAAACTGGAGTTTTTGCAGGTTCTGACTTAGTTGACAAAAGCAGGTCATTTGAGTGTGGCTAGTTTTTGTGTTTCTGACATGTCACTTGCTCACCCAGTTAGTACCCCTTACACTAAGGAGAAAGAAAGTTCTGTCTTAGATTCAGTGGAGTCACATTCTGAGCATCTGGTATTTGAATGGGTTTGTATGCATGAAGGAAAGAGAAAATTTTCAAAGATTAAAGAGCTTAAAAATCTACAGCTGTGTGCTCTGCTAGGCGTTCATTAATTATCCAGATTAAAAATCTGAATACCTTCTAAAATAACCAGTGATTTAAAATCTGTTCAGACTGGGCCTTAGGTGAGTCTGTCTTGCAAATACTCTACTGCCCTGTGGAAGAAAGCTGTCCTTTGGTTTGCATGGGTGTGTACTGTTTGACTATCTATTTCATCAGTCTGGTGCAACATCATATTGGGCCATTATCTTCCCCCCCTCCATTGTTGTGATCTCTGTAGCCATCCTGAGGAAGTAAAGATGACCACCTTGTGAAGGGCAAATTAGTGTCTACTAATACTAGGATGGCAAAGGGAGTTTCTGTCCATCATTGGGCAAAATACTGACAACGAAAGGATATACCAACAATTTCAAGAAAATATAAAGAATTTCCTTCTAAATATTGTCTCTCATCTGTTTTTACTGTTTCAGGATTGTTTGATGTGTGTATACCACAGTTTCAATCACTTCCTTCCCCTGATCTCTCAGGTAGACTGGTAAATTAGAACTGGATTAATGCTTTCCTGCTTTTCTTATGAATCTTCAATGTACAGGTCAAACTAGGCTTTTTATTATACTAATGTTCAGTTTCACTAGTTTAAATCTATCAAAGGCTACCTTGCTTGCTTTGTTTTAAACAGAGACATGATTTTTATGCAGAATGGCTATGCAGGAAAAATGAAGATGCAGTTTGGCTAGAAATATCTGTATTAAAATACAGCAGTGGTCCAAGAGAAGTAAGAGCTTAGGTTGAATTTTTATTTTGGGGTTGGTTTTGTTTTACATTTAGCTGAACATATCTGTCATTCAGGGAGAAAACCACACCTGTCATAGCATTTATTAAAGATCCTTCAGAAGGAAGAAAACTTGAAATAATTTGTAATTTTTGTTTTGACATGAACTGTCCATTGCTCGAAAAATCACTTCAAGAGAGCTATTAAAATCATGACTATGTTTCAAGCTACTGTATGTAGTATGTTAATGAAGAGCTTCTGTGTTGCAGTATCTCATCTGTTGCATCCGTTAAGACTGTTGTGTTATTTAAGATTGTGATACCAGAGATGCATTGGATTGTGGAGTTTTTTGCTTGCTCTCTTGTTTGTTTGGTTTTTAAATCTCTTCTGGAGGGAAGGAACACATTTGGCTGGCTCATCTCCAGACATTGTGGCCTGTCTTTCGAAACACTCAACTGTCTGTTGAGCACTGGCTCCCTGTTAAAGGAACACACCGTGCCTTGACAAAATGTCATTCTGCATGTGTCACAGTCTCAAGATTCCAATCAGTCTCAAGACTGATTTGAGAGGTGGAGGCAAAGAAGTGCAAGGATCCCATTTATCTTTGCATCAAAGGATCTGTCTTCCTCAAAATGAGGCATGACGTTTCCTCGCTTGTTTCAGAGAGAGTAGCTAACGGAAGTTTGGAAGGTCTGTTAGTAGGATCCAAGTTACACAACTTTAGGAGTGAGGGAGCCCGACCAAGAATTGAACTGTGGCTTTCTAGAAGTATAGCCCACTTCAGCCCCAAAATCAAAGGGCAGGAGACCAGAGTCCAGCACTTGCATGCTCTGTGGACTAGCGTTGGGAAGCCTTGGAACACAGATTTGGTGTGACAGACAGTGAGGTGTGAGTGAGAAAGAATTGTTCACTGAAAAAAATGTATTTATGCTTGAGTGTATGCTTCTCATGATCACCTCTGTCCAGGAGTGTTAGGCTTAAATGCTTTAATATGTTAATGTTAAAACTACAAGTGCTTCAGGGATAAGAATCTTCTGTTGTTGAGCCACTCAATAGTGCTTTGGTGCACAGTAAACTGAATTGCGGTCAGTGGGACTGCTCAAGAAGCAAGGAACAATTTCAGTATTTGACAGGTAACTGCAGAATAAACAAGCAAAAGTGAATGAGCATACTGGTAATATAAAGTAAACTACATACACAGGTATGTATGTAACTGTTGTAGTGGAACTGGAGTATTTAGCAATGGCATGGCAGGGGGGCTGAAACTAGATGATCTTAAGGTCCTTTACAACCCTAACTATGATATGACTCTATGTTAGTACATTGTTTTGTAGTTGTTCTGATTAATAATATGCTTTTACAGTCATGTCTCTAGACTGGCTACAAGAAGTGCATAGTTTTGTTAAGCAAAGTCAGTTCTTAGGAGATTTCTACGTAGAGATTTTACCATTTTTTTTGGGGGGATACCGTGCTTAGAACAGTTGTGACTCATTTCTGCTTTACTGTTGGAGCAATGCATGCTGAAGTGTTCAAATTTTCATTAATCATCTTCTACAACTTTTCCAGATAATGGTGATAAGCGAGAAATTATAGTAATTGTCTTTGACACAAAAAACCTATGAGTTATGCCACTAGATGTTACTGAGTAACGGTTAGAAAGAGGTCTCTAGGGGGCAGAAATAAGTGGATGTGTAATTTTTCTGTAATTTTTAAAATGTGGTATGAAACTGTTTTCTTGTTCTTTGTATTGTTCATGAGTAGCATCTTTAGTGTAGTCTTCCTCTTGTTTACTGTGGGAGTGAACATTAGTCATCTGGGCAGGTGATCTTCCAGAGTCATCAAGCAATAGGTGGATAACATCCAAATAGTACAGAGCAACAAATAACATCATATTCTTACCATGCAGGAACTGTGTTGGGGCCTGTTAAATTAATCCCTTGATCCCATTTGGTTAGTGTCATTGGTTGCATGAGGAAGGGCTGTTTTGAGCCTGTCAGCTCCGTTCAGTCTAACATTGTTCCTTTGAGCAACCTGGTATGTCTTCCAGATTGGCAAGATTTTAAAGAAACCAGAATTTGTTAGGGACAAGAGGATAAGGTTGGTATGGTGGCAGCTGGACAGGGGTGGCAATTGAGTTTTCTTTCTTTCTTTGACAGCAAGTTTTTATCTTGCTGTTTTCTCAGCCACCTCAGCATGGACTGACACTGTGAGGGTAAGTACAGCAAGGAAGGATGAGGCAAGATTTGGAAGGGATGATGTTGTCAGTCAAACCTACTCAACTTGCATTCCATTTACTTGGTGTTTGCTTTATATCCTGCTTTTTATTCAAGATTGTTCTGGTCTTTGAGCACTTAATTATGCCATATAAACAGTTCTGGTTTTCGAGACTGTGTGGAGACTGAACATCTAGAATCTGAGGTAATTTGGTGCATGGCCAAATTTCTTACTGAATATTCCACCTCTTGGTAATCAGAACTAATATGATTATATTAGTAAAAAGATGAAGCAGTACAAAAGCCAAGGAGTAGTATGTGCTTGTCAGAGGGGAAACTGGCTCTTCAGCTGTGAATGTACAAAATAATAGTCAAGCACTGCACAGAAGTGTTTCACAATAAGAAAAACAAATGAAAATAGCACAGATGCTATTAGTTGAGCTTTTGGACAATCATTCACTGTCACATGTTTGCTATCTTGAACTACTCCTGTATCAATATGTATTTAGTCTATTGTATGTGCTATAGTCAGTGACAGCATGTTCTGCCTTTTATCGTTTTTTCCCTTATGAAAGGCCATCATATTTACTGCTGTGTACGCAGGCTTTTTAGCAGACTATAGTAGCTAATAAAAATGTAGAATTATACTATCTTTCTACTTCCCTCCTCTTCCCCTCTTGCGGAGGGTGGATCACTTTGCCTCTCATGCAGCTGTGGAAGAGGATGCCTTGTGCCTTATTTAGTTGCATTGAGGGAAGGATGCACACAGGCCAGTGTTGGCCTGGTGCAGATATGTTGATACTTCTCTTTCTGTATCTGAGACTTGGACCAGACCCATCAAAATGGCATTACCTAATCATGGGATTGTCTTCCAAGCACCCACAGTGCTCCCCTCCAAGACAGTATGAACTGAAGTAAAATCTTTTATGTAGAATCCAACATGGTTTTGTCTGTCTGAAATGATTCTGTATCCTGAAGTGTAGTTTGGATGGATGGAGGAATAAAGTTCGTCAGGCTCTGGAGGTGCACAACTTTTTTGTTTTGGGAATTTTTCTTATTTTAACCAAGAAAAAAATGCAAGAGAAATGTAGCTCCTGGAATAAGATCCTCAAACTAACAAAAATCGTTATTCCTTACACGCTGAAGAACATGCAGATTGTTTCAAAGAACTTAAAAGCCAAATGTCACTTTTTATCTTCAGAACAGATGCTTCTAGTCTGTTGGAAATGCAAGGCAGGAAGCTTGGATTTCTCTTGCTGTTTGGGAGAAAATTGTAAGCTACATTAATTAGCTCAGTAATGTTGATGTCAGAGGAGGGAATCTGAACTGGTCAATTGTCTGCAAAACATAGGCATGTATGTAAGCTTAGGTTCACTGCCTCAGTATTGATTTAAACACCTATAGGTAGTGTTTAGATGTCTTTTTTTAGCATTTGCTGGGGCTTTACCAGCAATATTTACACTGGTTAAAATTCGCCAGCCCTCCTAAAGCATTTTAGAAGCTGTGCTGTCGGTTTCTGAACGCTGAAAGCAGCCTTGATGCCATCTGTCTAGTCAAGCACAGCCCAACCCTGATGAATCGCTTGTTGCCTTGAGTTTAAACTAATTAAAATTGTATTTGGGTGATGATTGTTTGTCTTCAGCTTGTTAAAGATTAAGTTTCTTACAGTAACAGGAAAACAAAGCTTGGTAGCAATCTCTTTGAACAGCATGCCTATATAAAATCTTCCAATACACAGGCAAGGGGGAGTCTCGCAGACCAGAATGAAATTCAGACATGACATTGGGATGAGTTGTTTAGACTCAGAGTTGCATCTTTTGTTAATGCTGCTTCAGAGTGCTCAGCATCAGGCTAGATCTGCAGAGTAGATTCAAATTGTTCATCGTGCTGCTTGAAATTATAACCACCCCTGAAAAGTTTGAAGTTCTTATGGTGCTAATATTTTTCTGGATTTTGGAAGGAAAAAAAAAAAAAAAAGAAGTTTTGAACATCTGTGCTGTCTGCTGAATTAAAAGGAAATGTTTGTTAAGTTCTGTTTGAGCCAAACCGGACCCAAATGGCTGGAACTTCCGGTGTTGATATAGCCTTATCTGTTTCTGGGTGCGAAATGTCTGAAAAGGAATGTGTAAGAATATCGGCTGTGGTTTGGAAACTGTTCTGTGTACCTGCTGTTGGGTTTGGGACTTTGTTGAGGTAGGATTTTTTTATCTTTGAGGGATGAACCAGGTGAGAGCAAAGGTATAGTCAGTTTGGAATGTGAGAGACTGAGAAATCCCTCTGTCTAGAATGATGCTTTATAACAAGAAACATGTTTCATACTCGGCAGCAACATGTGTTGCTGTAGAAGAGCAAACAATTTAACTCCTGATTATAAATACCCAAATAATTCCTGGGAATGCTAGCAGTGAGCATTCAGTATTAAAGACAGAAATAATTTTCCTCCTTGGAGGGCAAGTGGAAGAATTTTGAAAGAAAACCGAAGCCTGGTGATGGGTGTCCTGTAACTTCTCTACCCCCAAGTGAGGGTATTTTTCTTACTTGGTGGTTGCACTATTTGTAATTTCAGTTGCCATTGGCTTGAGTAGACAATGATCTTAAAGTAAAAAATTACAAAAGCATTTAAGGACGCTTATATAATTGTTATTGACTCTCAAGTAAATTAACTGTATTTACAGGGATATTCACCTTCAAATGGATATGGTGAGTATCAGGAAAAATAACAGCCAAAGCATTCCCTACCTTCTTGAGAACTTCCCTCCAATATATTGGAATCAGTCATATACTGGGGATAATGTACAAACCATAAGACTATTAATCCTCATATCTGTTTTCATATCCACAGAGGACAGAAATAGCCTTTGACACATTCTGAGTTCTTTTACTTTATGTTTCACATATGTAAGCTATATGAACACACTGCCTTGTAAAAGTGAGCCATTGCTGGACACTTTGGTTTTTTCCCTTCATGGTTCCTACTGACTGAAAGAAAACTTTTCCTTCTTTATGAAGTCACATTAATTTCCTAGGGGCATGAGTAGTTGCTACAACAACTATCCACCCCCTCCTACCTTAGGAATTAGCATTTAGTGGTTTAGTCCTTTTGCTTTTAAATGCATCAGATATAAGAACCTGAGAAGAGCTATCAGTGTCAGTGTGGCATGGGAAACTCATCTTGAAGACGCAGGTCATGCATGGCATGGTTTAACTCCACAATATTCTCCCCTTGCCAACAGAGATTTGCAATTGAGGGACTTTATAATTGAGGGTGCCAGTAGGCTTCATGAAAGGTACTGTGTTTCGCTGTGATACCCCTCAATTTGTCCAGAAGTTATTTGACAGCATATAACCCTCTGCAGCCACCATATCCAGGTTTTTATTATGGTGCTGGTGATTTTATTTGATGTGCTTTGGTTTTCATCTCTGAAGATAGCTGACCTATCATTCCTTATTGTCTCAGTGCTGTTTAACAGGTAAAGGTCAAGTCGATGATAAAAAATGAAATCTGAGCTCTTTCAGCTCATACTGATATTTTTGGTCTTAACTGGGTTTCAGTTTTTATTTATACTTCCTTTAAAGGACTCACATTGTAATAAAATCGGAGATAAAGGGAAATCCCCAGTTTTATATAACTTATTCAGTAAAGCTGTGTTTTTGTTGTTATAGATTGAATGTTTATAAGAACTTGGGTGGGAGAGAGGAGGATAATCGTGGTCATCTGTCCATCTTTGTCCTAGTAGCCCTCTTTTTCCAAAAGTGCATTTTCTCATGCTTATTTTGAAACTTTGTTATGCAGAAATTTCTGCTGTTGTGTCCACAAATGATGTGTGAGCAGATCAAAATTTCCATTAATTTGTCTATAAATCAAAATTATTTGGCTGTTCCAGCCTATTCATTGCTCCGTCTGTTCTTCGCAATTTGTTATTTGTACTCTGCATTTAGTCACTGATTGTGCATAATGTTCCTGCTCTTGGATAGAAAGTCTTCCAAGCTCACGAAGCCTTTCTGAAGGGACTCTGCAAATACTCTGGCAAATATATTACTGCATGCATATTTGCAGTGGTTTTTCAGTTATGATAATAGAATGTAAATAAATGGTGAACACAGTTGAAATGGTTATAAGAATTGTGTTTGTACGAGTGTTCTGGAGTATTTTGAGATGGATTAGTGTTACTGAAGCTTGCCTGGATACTTTTAAAATAGGCATTGTAAAGGTAAAGAGTAAAATCTAAAGATAGAAATTCTTACTGGCTATTTGTGCATGATAAGCCTGAAGCTATTCTTTATTAAAAAAAGGCAAATAAAGCTATAAGCAGATGTACCGCTTAGTCCAAGATAAATTGTATGCAACTGCTACTGTCTCGGGAACGCTATGGTGCAATAATTTGGACATCTGCTTATTTAAAAAGTAGAAAAAGGCTAAGCAGTGTCTCTCTATGGAGACCATTATCACAGCTGATGCTGTAAATTTTGGTGGGAAGGGGAATCTGCTGTTGTATGTGTGGGCATTAGCTGGAGTCTTCTTTTGTAGGCAGACCTACTGAGATAATTAATTGTGCTGACTTTTAAACTGTTGTCATAAGATTTCAGACCTAACAGCCAGAAGTGGAGAGGTGGCGTCTCTGAGCTATCATTTGGGTCTTTCTGCGTTTTTGAGCACACTTGTATATGACAGTTACACTTGGCTCATGTTTTCAAGATTACCTGCTAGAAATAGTACTTTTTTAAAAAGTGAAACTTTAGGCTTGTGAACAAATGCGGGTATGGCTTCTGCGATAAACTCTGCAGGTTCTGTGCTTGAGATTTGGTTTCTAGACTTTTGTATTCGTGTTCTGCTGTCCAGTATTTGGAATTATTTACACTTCATTACCTCTTCTGAATCTGTGACTAGTATGCTGTGTTTCCTGTTAGAGATGATTAAGGAAGATTGTTGTGGTCAATGGCTCAATGTCCAGCTGGAGGCCAGTAACAAGTGGTGTCCTTCAGGGATCAGTGTTGGGACCGGTCTTGTTCAACATCTTTGCCAGTGACATGGACTGAGTGCGCCCTCAACAAGTTTGTCGATGACACCAAGCTGTATGATTCGGTTGGCACGTTGGAGGGAAGGAATGCCCCCAACATTTTGATTGAGTGCGCCCTCAACAAGTTTGTCGATGACACCAAGCTGTATGATTCGGTTGGCACGTTGGAGGGAAGGAATGCCATCCAGAGGGATCTTGACACACTTGTGGGCTGATGCCAACCTGATGAAGTTTAACCGTGCCAAGTGCAAGGTCCTGCAGCTGGGTCAGAGCAATCCCAGGCACAGCCACAGGTTGGGCAGAGAAGAGATTGAGAGCAGCCCTGAGGAGAAGAACGTAGGAGTGTTGGGTGATGGAAAAATGAACGTGAGCTGGCAGTGTGCGCTCACAGCCCAGAAAGCCAACCGTAACCTGGGCTGCATCAAAAGGAGTGTGACCAGCAGGTCAAGGGAGGTGATCCTGCACCTCTACTCTGCTCTTGTGAGACCTCACTTGGAGTACTGTGTGCAGTTCTGGTGTCCTCAACATAAACGAACATGGAACTTTTGGAATAAGTCCAGAGGAGGGCCACGAGGATGATCAGGGCACTGGAGCACCTCTCGTATGAAGATAGGATGAGGAAGTTGGAGCTGTTGAGCCTGGAGAAGAGAAGGCTGCGTGGAGACCTCATAGCAGCCTTCCAATATCTGAAGGGGGTACTATAGGGATGCTGGAGAGGGACTGTAGTGATAGAACAAGGGGTAATGGGTTCAAACTTAAACAGGGGAAGTTTAGATTGGATATAAGGAAGAA
>JAOEHY010036437.1:0-18610 GCA_025447955.1 Psilopsiagon aurifrons
AGGTATTTCTACAAGCACTGTGAATCATAATGCATTTCCATATGTGACAAGCCCTTTTTCAAGCACAAACCTTGGGAAAGCAAACCTGCTGACTGTAATTAAAAAGCAGTTTCTGCAGTCAAGTTTGCTGAAATAGAAAACCAATGTACAACAGTCATGTTTCACCAATTGCATCCTCAGGGTTCTTTATAATGAGTGCAGCAGTTCCACTGTGCTTTGTGGAAGACAGCAATGTCAAAGCCTTGACACAGAGAAATTGATTGCAAGAGGCACGTTCTTCCATTGCTGGAGGAATAAAGAACAGTTCTTGCATGCAGAAGCACTGTGAGAAGCACAGAGCCAGTTACTGCGGGTCACTGAGTGCTGCTATGAGAAAAAAAATACTGCAGCTCATCCATAGGGCATGCAAAGGGTAAGACAAAGCTTATTCCAAATGCTAGGAAGCTTTCAGGCTGTATTTATTATAGAATTTGTTCACTGCCTCACTTCCCTCAAAAAGCTTAACAATGAAAGGTCATTCATATCCCTAAAGACAAGTTAATGATATGGACCAACCAGAGGGCATTGGTCTTTATTTTTCCCTCCTTCTCCCATTTCCACTTCTGAGGGAAGCCCAGAAGCCCAACACTTCACTACTCTGAAATGGTCACACCTAGCCCTGTGTACATGGCTTACAGCTCTTCAGGCCAAACTGTCCCAGCCTCCTCCTCTGCCATGGCAAGCTGAGTGGAAGCCCATCAGAGCAGCTTGTTTTGCTGTCAGAGCTTTCCAAAACCAAGCAGCCCTCAGCTTTCTATACTTGTTGTTATAACTTATCCAGCCCTTGCCTACATCACAGTGCAGCAGAAATCAACACAAGACCATAGATGCTTTCCCCCGGTATAAAAACTACCATAAGGGGAACAAAAACCCTCCAAATGGATAATAAACACAGAATAAGAGTGTAATTCCTGTTACAACAATGTATGTATTACAACCATAATACAAGAATTATGACATTATGAATGCATCATAATTCAGTATGACACATTCTACCTAGTGCCCTTTTCTTTCATTATTTGCTTAGGACTTTACCTGTGGTCAGATGCTTGCAGCTCGGCTCTCCCATAGTACATCAAGGCTCCGGGCGTCCAGGTGTGCCTGACTTTAGTTTCAGCATTCAGATCACTGTCTAGAAGATTGATCTCTCCAGCTACGCAGCACAAAACATGATTTAAAACTCACTCAAAGCTGTCTGTATTAACAGTTAAGAGCTATTCTATTAGGATACACTTTACAGACCCTAGTAGTACAAGGTGGGGTATTTTTGTTCTTGTATCCTGAAATATTTACCAGCTAGGGACTAGGGCAAAAATACAGAAAGGACAGGGAGTGCAACAGAGACAGCTGATTACTAGAATAAGACACCTCTAGAATGTTCAACCTGAATGTCACCCAACCAATTGCTTGTACAATCTGGGCTGACATAGTCATACTAGAATTTTGCCTCCTGCCCCCTTATTGAGCATAGAAACAGACACTGTACCTTCAAAACACATTGTAAATCTGAATACACAGGGATTGGAGAAATAATACACAAGATATGAAAGAAAGCAAACCTATGCAAATCTAACCTCTGAATACTTCTTTTGCATGAAGATGACAAAGTGTTCCAGACATTACCCTAGAGTATTATACCGCTGCAAATAACAGGAAGGTTCCAGGTCACTGGTTAGGATAATGGACAGCTCCTTTTTCTTTTCCTCTCTAGTTGAAAATGAGTTAATATAGAATATCATATTCATGCCTAATCACTCACACTGAGGCTACACTTTCTTCTCAGAAGGCAAATAAACCTCTAGCCTGTAACAGCAAAAAGAAGCCAGGCAAAAGAATTGGAGCTGAGAGGCAGAAAAGCCTTGCCGCCAGCAGTAAAGGAGAAGAAGTCTGACAGCGAGCTAATTAGAAAAGCTTTGAAGGGCTGGGAAGGTGGATGGACAGACAAGGGGTCAGGTATATACCCATGTGAGCTAGCTGTGGGAGGCCTACAAGCTCTGAAGACGGGAACCTGCCTTAGATACACGTTCTGTGCATACTCCATCAACTAAAGTCCTGCCAGGGGCAAGCCTTGCTATGCAAAATAAAGAATATGCGGAAGGGTTTTCTTTCTCCTAAAATGAAACAGCCAACACAAGAGGGCTTTTTTAACTTTCTTATTGCATCTCACACAGTTTTTCCTTCCCAGATTACATCTCCTTCAATGGTTTAAGCTCCTCATTTTACATTATTTTTCATTCCTTTAATAAGAGTGTATAACTCTATATCACACTGATGTTCTCTAATTGCTCTAGTTTTGCTTTGTACCTTTTACCCTCAGTGTACTCATGGTATGACCTGGATTTCAAGCAGTAGTTCCCAGGCATATGAAAAAGCAAATCTGCAGGCACAAACCAAACTACTTCTCCAGCAATTACATTTTTAATATGATTTTGTCCAGATTTTATAAACACCAGGGGATGTACCTGCAAACTGAAAGAACGGTTATGAAAACTGTCCCTAGGCACACAAAGAAATACGTTTTATTTTGTTAAGTGTAACTCATAAATTACAAGTGAAAACAGCCCTTCTGTGGTGCTGGCCACTCATGATCAGAAAGTACTTTACAAACACTGATTACAAACACTAATGAATTCCAGAAGCCAGCAGAAATATTCCTAAGAATTACTAAGGCAGAAGAAATTATAGAAAAGTGCTTATACATCTGCTGAGGACAACAGTGGCAACAACCTAGCCGATATAACATGGGAACTTTGTGTGGACTAATGATTCGGTTGAAAAATAACAGAATAATTTCTAGATTGCTACAGCTGGATTGCTTGCAGTTCCTGAGCGAACTCCCTGCACCTTTTAATTCTCTAGCATGAGCCTATTGTTCACATGATGAAATGGCTCTTTCTAGCCCTACATGTTATTCCAGTGAAGCTGAAAGAATGTCTGCTAGAGTAAAGCTATTGCAATTTGACAAAGCCTACAGGACCCATCTGAAGACAACTGACAGCCCTGAATTCACCAACTCCCTTCTTCACCATTGACTAGATAAATCCCCTTATGTAGATTCAGGATGAAATCTAAAACAACTTTTAGATAAAAGAGGAAGAAAGATCTTATGCACCTGTTTTTTCAAAAGGCAGTTTTTTTCTCCACCAAAGCACTCTGTCAGTCCAAGCTGGCGTTCTGCACTTGTCACTTGTATCATAAGCCTCTGAGCCAACGTCGTATTTATATGTTGGTCCAAAATTAATAGTCCCTTCATGGAAGTCTTTAAAAATCTATGAAAACAAATACCATCTCTTCAATCAAATCACAGATAAGGTAGGTGCCATTGTCATGCATGTGCTTCCTTGCAAACAAACAACATTCTGATCTTTAAACAAATTAGTACATTCATGTACTACAAACAAGGGTCTGAAAATGCAACTTTTTTACTCTCTCAAGGAACTAGACTGAACCAAAATTGGGGTTGGTAAGTCAATTAAGGAGTTGTTTACTATTTTTAATAAGGGGTGGGATTTTCGTAGGTTTGGAACCATTAAGTTTTGGTTATAATAATATTAGGGCGATTAGGATGGATAGTGCGGATGATCCAAGGTAGGTTTTAATTAGTCCTTTGGTAATGTGGTGGAGGTTTTGGTTGCCATGGTTTGGAGGTTGGCGAGTCCTTCTGGTCCTATTTTTTTGTATCAGTATAAGTCAATTAGGTGGTTGGCAATTTTTTGTCCGGTATTTAGTAGAGTTGTGGAGCTTGAGCGGTGGGTTAGTGGGTTGAAGTATCCTAGTGTGAGGGAGAAGTAAGAGTAGTTGTTTTGTTTAGGTTGAGTTATGGTGTGGGTGGTGGTTGAGAGTTCTAGGGCCAGGATAATGCCTAGTACTGAGATGGCTGCAGTTTTTGTGATTGGGGGTATTGTTATTGGTGGGGTTTGTGTTGGGGTTATGTATGATGTGATGAGGAAGCCAGCTGTGATGCTGCCTAAAGCTAAGCGGGTAATTGGGTTTGTGATTTGTGGGTTGTTTTTGTTTATGGGGACGATTGTTGGTATTCGAGTGAATTTTGTTTGTACTAGTAAAGTTATTCGTAGACTGTATGTGGCGGTGAAGGTTGTGGCTAGTAGGGTTAGGATTAATGCTCAGGTGTTTAGGTAAGAAGTGTTTAGGCTTTCGATAATAAGGTCTTTTGAGAAGAATCCTACTAGGAATGGCATTCCTATTAGTGCCAGGTTTCCAATTGTTAAGCAGGAAGTGGTTGTTGGAAGTTTTTTTTGCAGGCCTCCTATTTTTCGAATATCTTGTTCTCCATTGATGCTGTGGATGATTGAGCCAGAACATAGGAATAATATGGCTTTGAAGAAAGCATGTTTTGAAATGTGGAGAAAGGCTAATTGTGGGAGGTTTAATCCAATGGTGACTATTATTAATCCAAGTTGGCTGGATGTAGAGAAGGCAATAATTTTTTTGATGTCGTTTTGTGTGAGGGCACAGGTAGCGGTGAATATGGCGCCTAGACAGAGGCAGAGGGTGAGGGCAGTTTTGTTGTTGTTGAGTAGTGGGTGGGTGCGGATTAGTAGGAAGAAGTGGGCGGAGACTGGGGTGGGGCCCTCTATGGCAGCTGGTAGTCAGGGGTGCAGGCCAAATTGGGCTGATTTTCCTGTGGCGGTTAAGATGAGGCCCAGTAAGGGGAGTGTTGGGGTTTTTGTAGGTGAGAATATTTGTTGAAGTTCTCAAGAGTTGAGGGTGAGGGCAAGTCATGCTATGCTTAAATTAAATCAAACATCTCCGATTCAGTTGTAGAGTACAGCTTGTAGGGCTGCTGTGTTGGCTTCTGCTCGTCCATGTCATCAGCTAATGAGCAGGAAGGATATGATTCCTACTCCTTCTCAGCCAATAAAGAGTAGGAAGATGTTGTTGGCAAGAGTTAGTGTGAGTATTGCAATTAGGAATATTGTTAAGTAGAAGAATTTGGTGATGTATGGGTCTGTTGCTATATAGGATATTGAGAATTGCAGAATTGATCATGTTACGAATAGTGCGATGGGGAAGAATAGTATAGAGTATTGGTCTATTTTAAGGCTTAGTGGAATTCTGAAGTTCATGATGAATTTTCATTCTCAGTGTGAGGTGGTGCTTTCTAATCCTGAGTGCATGAAGAGTGTTATTGGTACTAGGCTGATTAAGAAGGCTGTTTTGATAGTTAAGGTGATGGTTTTAGGGGAGTTTATGAAGTTTTTTGAGAGGAGGGGTAGGAGTGTTGGTGTTAGGATAGTAATTAGTGTAAGTAGTACGGAGGTGTTGCAGAGTAGGGTTGTTTCCACTACTTTTACTTGGATTTGCACCAAGATAGGTGGTTCCTAAAACCAGTGGATTGCTGTTATCCTTTAAAAGTAAGGGGACTGAGGTTTCAGACTCAGATGCAAGAGTTAGCAGTTCTTGTTGGTTTAAACCTCCCCTCGGCAGGTAAGAAGGGTCTAACTTCTATTTTTAGGGTCACAGTCTAATGTTTGGTTTAAACTATACGTGCATGAGTGGGGTCCAGAGATAAGTTCGGGTTTTAGGATGAGAAGAAGTATGGGGAGTAGGTGTAGGGTTATTAGTAGATGTCCTCATGTGGTTGAGTTTGAAGTGTTGTGATGTGAGGAGGGAGGGCTCCTCGTTGGGTTGTTGTGAGTATGAATAGTGTGTATGAGGCGGTTAGTAGGATGGTGGCTCCAGTTAGGAGGATTGTTGGAGGGGATCAGTTGAATAGTGAGATTATGATGCTTAGTTCTGCTATTAGGTTTGTGGTAGGGGGTAGGGCTATGTTTGTTAAGTTGGCTAGTAATCATCAGGTAGCTACTAGGGGAAGGATGGGTTGTAGTCCTTGGGTGAGGATTAGAATGCGGCTGTGTGTACGTTCATAGTTTGTGTTGCCTAGGCAGAATATTCAAGGAAAGGAGACACAATGCCTTACTTTTCCACTGGATTTCTGCTGTTGTAGTTGATCAAATTCCAAAAGTGTCTTCCAATCTTGACGTTTGAGAAAATAAAACACTTCCTCATATGTTAGATCAATGCGATAGTTAAAATCGCCACACCAGAAGACATAGTCATGTGAGAACATGCTCTGTCCCTAGTTTGGAGGTACAGAATACTGTTAATGTTAAATCAGATTAATGAAAACACTTTTTAAATGCATTGAAATGTAGAACCCAGTCTCTCTGAATTACTAAATACCAGACCTACTTGCCACATTCTATTTGTTAAAATCCACCTTGTGCAAATATGGAACAGTTCCTTCATTGTCATTTGCATCCAGCTGAGCTGAATTTTGTAAACAAGAGTTTCAGGCTCTGCACCCTGTTTCCTGAAGGTATGTCTAAGCCAGGACCCCTGCTTTATATTCACAATTTGGCTATCACGAATATTAAAAACATATGCTTGTTTCCCTAACACATTTCACCCACATATAGTTACATATTCTAAATATAACACAAAATGTGCTTCTGCTACCAAGGAATATTCAATGACATAGGCTCTGAGTAAGAACAAGCTCCAAATTTGATCTTATGCTCATGTTGTAGTTTGGTAAATGTATTGCAATAAAACGTCAATGAAAATTCAATCCAGTTCTAAATTTTACATCCCATCCTCTAACCGGTCTTTTGGTTTTGTTTTTGGTTTTTTTTACTTCTTCCAGTTAAGCTATAAACCTCTAACAGATAGAGATTTGTAAAGAAATCGTTCCAGAGCTGTGGCTGTCACAGCACTAGAGGGCACTCTTTCTATGCATTACAAACAGAAGGTACATTTAGCTGCTGCAAATGTAAACGACATAAAATAGCTAATGAGGTATTAGAAGGAAAAAAACTACCATGAGCACAACTTTATGGCCATTTGGAACAGATATTCTATGCAGGACGTCCAGACTGTCAGTGTTAGTTCTTACATAAAACAACTTATTGATATGCTACATGTGCCAAGCCTTTAAACCTTGCAAACAAAGGGAAGTTAAAATTTTATGCTTTGCAACCTAAATGCCATCTTTTGCTGACAAACCAGAATACACAAGCTGGTCCATTCCCTCCTTGGTTTAGGACCTCTCCAGGGAGGTCTGTGGAATAAAATATTGTGGAAATTAAAGCAACCAACACTGAAGGAAGCAAAGGAGCACTGCTACTAAATCCCATGAGTTATCTACTGGCCTGAGGAGACAAGTGTGAAACAAAACACTAGGATGATTGATTTGACACAATTTAGGAAAAAAAGTTATTCATACACATACAATAGTGCAGCTAAAGCCGTTAAGCCTACTTGCCACACACTGAGGAAAGCCAAACAGCTTTCCTTGGAAGTGACACATTTGTGAGGACAAAGTAAAGGGAGCAGAAAATACCATGTCAATGACCAAGAACTGGTATGTCGTACCAGTGCAGGAGCACCTAAAGCACTGATGTTCTGACTGGCACAGACAAACTTTAAGGTACTGTTACTAACTAGTGCCAGCAAGTGCTATTGATATCAAAGCTCTTTAGCCAGACACCTAGATCTTACCCACGAGGCCTTACATATTTGTCAGTTAAGTTGTACCTTTGTGAAAGATCAAATTCAAAATTGTTCAAACACAAGGACTTTCCAAGCACTGCAGCAACTATATTTTTTGAAAGGGGTAGTACTTTTGTAAAGTGAGTGCTATGTTGGGTGGTATCTGGTATCTTGTGAAACATTTTACTATTGTCCTATAAGCATATTCTCCATAGCACTGAGATGACGTCATTGATGAGACCAGCTTTCATAATGCAAAGATAAAGCCTCTCTCTCCAATTTTTTTAGCATACATGCATATGCACTTACCATTGGGAAGCTGAGTTTCTGTGTGATTTCTTTATAATCTTCATTCCTTTCTTTCACCTGAGTCTGCCCAGCAGTTAAGTGACTGCATATAAAGCAGAAACTAGTACTATAGAACTGAAAACGAATGCTCACAGCCCCTTTATTTCCAGCTTTTCCTCCCATTCCTGTCTTCACGGTGTCTATTGCTACATCCCTATGTTAAAAAAAATAAAAAATAGAAAGATAAGAGAGTAAAAGGCTGCAGGGACAAACATTCAACCAGGTTTGACTGCCACATGAAAGACAAGCCAGTTTAGATTGCCATGTCTTCCCCTCTCCAGAAAACTTCTTGTCTTAGGGTCATCTTTGAGTTGACTATGTTCACATATTTGTGTTTCAAATTAAGTATAATATAATAGCATAGGAATTAAACTATTTGAATGTATTTCCCTCCTCTTTTTATCCCTTCAAAATAGACGAGCAAGACATTATGTCTGAAATAATGTGAATTTCTACAGAATATGTTTTTCAAGTTCACCTCGACTATGATCTTTAAAATAGACACAATAACTAAATTTACTATTACATTTCGTTTTGTTTTTGAACATACAGCAATCTGTTCTTCAGTCAGTTAACAGTTTCATTAGTGTTGCTACATGTTAAAAGCCAGCCTCACAGTTGGTGCCAGATTTTTCAGTCAATTAAAGAGCAATAGATCATAACCCATAATTTGTTAAATCAGATGCAATAAAATCAGTGATTATTGGATACAACTATTTCTACCTAACTCCTAAAATGAGTTCTGTACTGATGACAAATTGCTTAGGGTCTTTATGTTCTTAATTACATGGCATTTCAATGTCATGATTAGCATACACTTCACTACAGAAAGATGACTTGGCAAAGCAGACCACCTGCTCGCAGGATACTTTCTCCCAGATGGCCAATCTACTCTGAGAATAAAGCATGCCTCTCTGATCAGATAAGAAAATGATGAGATCATTGTTGTAACCAACCCCAGCACAACGCATGCCCTTTCCAATTAGAAAAATATTACTTTCTAGACATAAGTGAAGCAGATCTGGACAAGAATATTACTTGCTAAAGTAAGAGACAGGTGTAAAACCACTAAGTTTTATTTCAGTTATTGTCAGGCATTCATGATATGAATGATGGAAGATAATTACATCTCTCTTACCTCCCTTCTTGAGTTTCTTTTCTCCCCACCTTTCTATCTTTTTTTTCTCCCTCTTTTCCTCTCTTTTCATGACTGCAGAAAACTACCAGAAGATGCCCCCAGGCAAGCAAAAAAGGATCATCGATGTTTTCTACAAACAGATGTGGTTTAACCACTCCAAAAGAACCATGTGTTCAGTCTTGTCTTTCTAAAGAGTTCTCCCTTCCTGCTGCCTGCCTACCCAGCTGCTGACTGACATTTATCTAATTTGCATTCACGGTAATAGTGACACTGAGATAACCCACCATACATTCAACTGCTTGCATCTTATCAGTACTTTCATTGCTGTATAATCTTCAGCTACTCTCTTGTTTTATTTCTCTATTCTCTAACTTCTGCCCTGATCTCCTCAACCTTTGTAAGCACAGAAGCCTTCTTTTGCACTCCAGATAATTTTTGTTTTCCTTTTCTGGGCATGGGAAAAAACTACACGAGCATACAGGCTAGGTTTGATTACACTCACATAGCACATAGCAGCACATCAGCATTAAATCATGAAACTTGATCACTAACATCAAACCCTTCCCTCTTCCTCTGGAGTTTCAAAGGGTTACATCCAGTTTGACAGCTGCAACAGAGCCACCGTGCTGTTTTGCTTCCGATTTCCATTTAATCTAAGCACTTCCTGCTGGATTACTCAAATTTCTTCTAAGCCAGGTGAAAAGCCAAAAACTGGCAGATACACTTCTCCTCTGGACTGCTTCATGACAACAGAAACATGTGATTTTTTAAAATCATGTTGAAGGAACATTACTGGGAAGTCAGAAGTACAAGACCACCACAGTTACCTGGGTTACATTACTCTGCTTAGCCTACAGCACTTGATGTTGAACAAACTCTGCACTGATCTTCTCAGTGGATAAGAGATCACAAGGAAGAAAGAGGCAGCTTTTGATATTTGGATTGCAAAATGCAGGGGCTTATCGGTGCCCTAATATGGGGTACAGGGCACTGATTGGACCATTCTAGACTTCAAGGGCAGAGATGCCCAAAGGTAGTTTTAGCTAATTTTTCATTTCCTACCCATTTATGCTCACCCTGCACAATTCTTGACCACCACATTTTAATGCGGATATCCCCTGTGGCGTGGTAATCTAGGAGCAAGAGGAGTTTGGTCAGTCTCCAGGGACATTGGTACTAGTAAGCTGAGGACACACAGCTCTGAACCCTCCTGACTAGGCACGTGATTCTGGTTCTTGTAACATCTGGGAGAGACAAACATTTAATGGGCCTTAAAAGCTCTTGATTCTATAAAATGTCACATGGCAAAATAGCTCTCTTTCTCCCACTTCCCCTTCCACATTTTCCACCATTCTTTTCAGGTCTGCAACTAGTCCTGTTAAACATGTTCTTCACGCAGAGGCACTTGCATTCACTTGAACTCTTGAACTTACTAGCTCAGGTCACTCCCTTTCCAGAAAGATAGCACCCCAACAAGGTGTTACACCCTGACTGCTCACTTCAAGCATGCCTGGCTTCTCAGCTCAACTAGAGGAAGATATAGGGGCTACCTGGCCTTTGTGCTACCCAGGAGGAAAGACTCCAGCCTACGGCTGCTGGGGAACATGTCTGTCTCCCACACTGAGCAGAGACCAGAAAGCAGGTTTGTACAGATCCCACCAAGCGGAAAGAGCAGTCCCACCCTTCACTGGCCATGCTCCAACAACAGATGTTACTGAAAACACATGCTGGGTGGTGTGACTGGGTTTTCTTGCTTTGTTTTTTTACCTTATGAAGGGGACATGATATGGTCGTACAAAGATGAAAAGACAAACACCAACGAGTTGTGCTGATGTCAGCTGGATGTAGCGATGAGTCCTGGAGATTGCTTTTTGAAGCTGCTCTCCCCACATTTTTCTATTCGTTGTACTGGAACAAACATAAAATCATTTAATGGAATCAAAAGAAACTGCATACAGTCAATAAAATGAGCAGATTAACTGTGCCTCAGCTTTACAGAGATCCATTAGGCTGTGGAACTGGAAGTGCTGTAGGATGGATGCATGGCCGAGACAGATTAATACCTCCTTGTGACCCAGTCCAGAGTTAGCAGGGTGAGTGAGCCCACACACAGCACACAAAAAATTATCCTACTTCTGGACATGAGAGGCTTTTAGTCTCCTGTGCTTTAGAAAGATCCACACCCACATGATGTTAGATGTCCCCATTCACTGGGGATAACTGGAAGCAGATTGTAGTGATCATAGCCATAAAACAAAAATACATGTCAATCTCGTGAATTGTAAGATTTCTTGTGGTCACAGAGAAAAGGAGATCTTTCCTGATTGGGAGATGACTGGCTGTAACTTGCCATTCCCAAAACACAGAATCGGTCAGCCTGACAGATCCACATTGGAAACTTCTTCCACCCAATCCAGATTCAAAAGGACCAGTATTCACAACAGCCTACTGTGCATGCTGACATGCCAAGCTCAGGCTTTGCCTTTAACTTCTTCTCTAGACATAATTTTCATATACACAATTAGCCACAGAAACATTTAATTCATTTTAAAATTCCCACAAGAATGCCAATTATGTTTGTAGTCACTGAACACATTTTTCCAAGATCAGACAGGGATTTAAGGACAAGCATTAAAACAGTGTCAACCACCAGAATTCTTCTCTGACAACGTTAATATTTAAGAGACTTAGAAAACACAGTATATTCCACTGTATAGAAGTTCACAGAAAAATAGCACTTCAAACACCATCCCAGTGCCATTTGTTAATAGCAAACACATTTCCAGCTATGACTACAAGCAACAGGCTTGGAAGGAAGTATTCTATACATCTGACCGTAAAAAAGGACAACTGCTGAGGCTTTTGTTTGGCTGGTTCCTCTGGGGGAGAGGGTCTTCTTTTGGGGTTGTGACAGTGGGGTTTTTTGTTCTTGTTTTGTATTGAGTTGTGGTTTGAGGGTTTATTTTGATGGTCATCTGGGGTTTTGTGCTTGTTTTCTTTTGTTTTGGCTTTTTTCTGTTGTGTTTTTTTGGTTTTGCCTTTTTATTTTTTTGTGGGTGTTTTGTTGATGGCTTTTTTTTTCTTTGTTGTTGTTTTGGTTTGGTTTTACCTACCTGGCATTCACAATATTCCCTGCACTTAATTCAACCATCTCTTCAAACCCCACTGCAAATATGTCAGGAGGGAAGTTATCATCTGTCGACAAAAAAAAAAAAAGTCATACCAGAGTTACTATTTTGTTGTTTCTTCTAACAACTTGCATTCTGATTTCTGTTAGAGATCATTCCTTTAGTTCTAGCTTGTGTAACCCCTGCCAAGCTATACATATTCATAATTCCTTTAATCTAATCTCACAAAACAACCCCTGCAGTTCCTCTGAATTTTCTTCCTGCTTTTCTCTCACCAGTTGGTCTCCATCTCTCTTTCAGGAAGCAGTTCAGGACAGAGCATTATACTGTAGCTGTGTTAAGATGAGAAAATATTCAATGCTTTCTCTCCCTCACCCTACCCATTGCTACCCATCATCTTTCTTTCGCTTGCCATTTTACCCAACATGCTTTTACTTTTCAACACTGATTCCTATGGAACTGAACTTACTCGCCAAACAGCAGTATGTCACTACCATGTCAATGCCTTTAGTAAATTTATCTACCAGCTTAAGGAAGACTTTGAAGATTCTTCTTCTTTTTTTTCTGAGACCTTCTTAGATCAGCCATACCTAAGGTTGGGTTAGATCACTCTAGAGCACAGTGCCCCTTCCTCCCCTGGCCTAGGCCTGTGGATATTATGCTGGTAAAACACCAAAGATCAAATGCTCTCATACTGTACAGTGTATCAGTTGACCCATCAGGTCTGTCCACTGCCTAGAGGGACTTCACTTTTTTTTTTTGAACTGTCATGTGGCCAAGGTAACAGCAACTTAATTCACCATGAAGACAGGGCCTAAATCAGATATGCCTCAGAAAACAAGAACAGAAATAGAAGTAGAATATGCAGCAACTCTCTGTAAGCACAAGGGTAAAACTAGCACATGACAGCTAGTCTCATTTAGTGGCTTAACACGCCAGGCACTGTCACATGTGCACTTCTCATCAATAATTTTGGACATTTGTCTTTGAACACTTACCCATTTGTGTAGGCACTGCATTAAGATTACCATAAACACAGACATTTGCATGGTCACACCCTAGCTTTGCTCACATTAGTTAGCTCTCTTCCAGAAGCTGCTTATACTATCACATTACGACTGCATGTACCATGCAGTCTTGCTTCTCCCGTTGTCTCAGGGGAAGGCCTGGCAAGGCTAGCACATGACAAGCACTCAAGAGACTTCAATATCACAAACACAGCCATGTGTTAACACATCTCAGTTGTTCCTGAAACAGACTGGACCAAACACCCACCTTAGCTGCTCAGAGGAGAGTGGTTTGCACCTAGTCACATATCAATGCACCTAAGCACTAGAGATTCAAATGAAACAGCTTGTGCAAGTAGCCAAGGATTTGAGGAATGAATTCCTGAGCTTCAAGGTTAGGCACAGGACTACTCCTGTGATGCCTGCAGGAAGCTAAATGTTCCACAGTAACAACAAAAGCACAGGCTTTGCCACAGTTTTGTAACCACTCAATTTTTAAATGGCAGAACATTCACTTTCATTTTCCTTGATAAAACCTGTAGATAAATTGCAATATCTGATCTTGTTCTGTAAGTAAGAAACTCAGCAGGCAACTTAAGCAAGCCACAAGAGCTTTCTATACTGAAAAAAAAATGAAATTGCCTTCAAAAAAATGAATCTTTTGCTGAAGGCTTTGATAGCAACATTTCCAGACAATCTCAGAGTTCAGATTGTACAGGTATGTTTAGCTCCAGATAAAAACCAAGTAGACATTCTGAGGGCGTGTAAGAATGTAGGTCCCAGTTACAATGAAGAACAAAGAACAGAATATGGAAGAAGAAAATGAAATATGCAGAATAAGCAGATACACACCATGATAGCACGAAAGAGACCTCTGACTTCTGAAGGTTCAAAACAGTTACGTGGTATAAAATGAGGAGTTGCTCCAACTGCCAGAAACTCTTCAGACATGATTCTACTGCTGCAAGGAAGCCAGCACAAGTCTACACACCTAAGAACTCACAGAAAATGCCCTCCAAGATGCACTGAGTTTGGAAAGAACAGCTGGTCAAGTTGTGTGTCCCAACTCACTGCCTCCAGAGATGCCAGCAAATATTGCTTATATATTTTGACTGTGAAGTATTACCCTGAAATTCAGAAACTCCAGAGAGCTTGGGAGAATCCAGCAACCAGTCTGTCAGCTCACTGGTACCAAGGATGTTGCTTCGAAACTGCTTCCCCCCATTCACATTCCAGGTCCCTGTTGCAACACGAACACGCTTGAAGCTTGTGAATTCAAACTGACGCTCCGACATGGCCTTCAAAATACTTGGAGTTACTGATGAAAGAGAAGAAAGAGAAAGAGGGTGTGTAAAATAATGTGCTGCAAAAGGACAGAAAGCATACAAACAGAAACCACACAGCCAGCATGAAATAATGACATTAATTTAGCAGCAATAACACAAAAGCTAAGGAATAACTCCAATGGTGATGGCAGTAACTACAAGATAGCTGGAGTTGACATCAACAGTTTCCATTCCAGAAACCAGGCACCCATTGAAAGCCTCTGAAGAGCCATTCACTCAGTTTCAGCATACATTTTCCTGCACTTCTTCAAGTGATAAGCAAATTGTTTTTCCTCCTTTAACCTTTTCAGTCTAGCCTACAGTGATGCTGTGGTTTAACCCCAGCTGGCAACTAAGCACCACACAGTCATTTTCTCTTCTCTCTGCCTCCCAGCAGGATGGGGAAAAGAGGTCAAAAAGTAAGAAAATTTGTGAACCAAGACAAAGACAGTTTAATGGGATAGAAAAGGAAGACAATAATGATCAAGGTGATACTAGTAATAATAATAATTACAAAAATTTGAATATACAAAAGAAGTGATGCACAGTGCAGTTGCTCACCACTGATGCCCAGTCAGTTCCCGAACAGCAGCCCTTGGCCTGCTTTCCTTCCCAGTTTACATACCAAGCATGATAGCATACAGTATGGAATACCCTTTGGTTAGCTGGGATCAGCAGTCCTGGCTGTGTCCCCTCTCAACTTCTTGCTCCCCTCCAGCCTTCTTGCTGGCAGGGCAGTATAAGAAGCTGAAAAGTCCTTGACTTAATATCAACACTATTTAGTAACAACTAAAAACATTAGTGTGTCATCAACCTTATTCTCATACTAAATCTAAAACACAACACTATACCAGCTACTACGAAGCTAATTAACTCTATCTTAGCCAAAACTAAGACAAGTAATCAAGCATGTCACAAGTTATGAATTAAACTGAAGCCCTAAAATGTTTAGAGTTTGAAGGGAAACACAGAGATCAGAGTCTTACATGAGTCCAAATCTAGCACTGTTGTGGCTCTCTAGCCTAGTAAGAACTCCTCACAGGAAACTGCTATAATTCACTTATTTTTGGTGAGTACAGAAAATTATCACTGCGCTTCTTTTGAACAACTGAGGTAACCTTAATCTTTAACTACCTGATTTGCATAGGCAGTCTGCCATGGAGAAGCTATCTATAATCTTCCTTGTAGTCCGCATCAGGGAACAGCCCTAGGATTGAAGTGGTGCTGAACGCTGTAAGTCTATCCTACTAATATCTGGTAGCTCTTTAAAGCAAACTGACCACCTGATACTGCTTGTGAGTGCAATCATCCTATATTTTGCATACAAGTGTTTTCTCAGAGAGAGATAAGGTGGTTTACCCTAGATGGGTGCAAACCAGTATTTGTATGTTGTCGACTATCAGGGCCTTGGAGTAAAGCAGGGGGTGAACCAACATAACAATGTAATTGTGCTTTTAAAGATCCAAATGCTAAAAGCATGTGCAAACCACATGCCAAAACTAAGGAGATGGAAGGTTTGAGCTCAAGAGACTTCCTCAAGACAAACTCAGGACCAGGCTGGGAATACAGCCCTAAAATCTTTTCCTCTGGTCCAGCTCCACTAAACTGTCAGAGGAGATCACCATCAAAGAGCAGACATACTCAGAAGTGCAAAACAAAAATGAGAAATAAGCATAGTGAAATTAAAACACAAAGAGCTGTGCTACGGTCACTTGAAAACATGGCTTTAAACAATAGATTTGTGCAAAAGTAGCTTGCTTATTGATTTTTTCAAAAGCATGCAATTGATGATATCTGACAGCTAAAAAGACACAAAAGAAAAGCAAAGGATTTACATCAGCCTCACCCAGCAGCGCAGTGTTGTCCATGAGCATCTTGCCTTTGTCTGCATATTCCTCGCTGAAGAAGTCACCCATTAGCAGCAACTTTATGGCTTCCTGCTTTACTGCATCAGAGAAATTTGACTGAATAGTGCGAGACACAGAGCGGGCACCATCCTTGAGCTTCCCAACCTGCATTGGACAGGAATCATCAGTGCAAGTGTCACCAAAGAGTAAATCAGACATCTTTCTTTACCTGTGAATAAAGAGGTTTGCTGGATTTTTTACCTTGTTCTTCCCCTCAAGGGCCCGACTGCCTGTTGATACTCTGCTCAGATTATGACCGTTAAGAGTCCACATTACTTTGTAGGATTCCACAAAGCGCTCAATTACAGATTTAGAGTTCAACCCAAGGCTCTCTAACTGAGCAAGCAGGATCTGGATTAGGCGCAGAAGGAGAAAAAACAACAGCAACATTGTTCTTAAATGTGGTTTTGCTTTTTATCCTCAGTTAAGTATTCCAGCCAGTACCATTCTTTATCATAGGGCTGGCAAAACAGACTTGCGTAAATGCGGCTCATGCTCTCTTTCTTGTCTTTGCCATGGAACAGATCATGTATGCAGCACACGATTCCACAAAAGGTCCCCTGGCAAACTCACCTCCAGCGCAATGAAGGACTGTACGCTATTAGTACGATCCAGGCAGTCCAAACAATTCATTCGAAAAGTACCTGTCTGCAGACTTTGGTAACCAAACACAAGAGGAGGGAGGAAAAAAGGTATATTTTAAAATAATATCTAATCGTGAGTTGATTGAACAAGATCATCAAATATTCAGCCCAAATATTCCCACCCACATATAATATTCCATTAAATTGTCTAATAATTTGACTACATCTGCAACATTGTATTAGCAAATCCATGCACTGGCAATTGTGCAGATTCCAAACAACGGAAATGCAGTTAAGTAAATAATCTATTTAGCACCAAGACTACACTTTGTCTCAAAATCATATTTCAAGATGGTCATTTACACTCATGGTCCAAACAGCAAGAAACCAACCAGGTGGTGCCTGGCTATGCTGGGACAGAGTTGCAGGGACACTCACCGTGGACTTACATTCTCGCCCTTTGTGAAGGTTCCAAAGTCTTCCCAATGCAACTTCAGCTGAGGCCTCAGCAAATTTTCCAGTTTCTCAGTTTTCCCACCTTTTGCAAATTTGTAGTCAAAGTTTATCATGGGAGTGTCTGCCGCATGGGAAGAAGCCCATAGCAGTTTCTATTTAGACAAAGAAAGGAGGAAACCAAATTCTGCTGAAGCCACACTGTAGGGATTGGTACCACTGGGCTATTATCACTATTGAGCTTACTATTCATCATGTTTTTAATACTGAGAAGTTCATTGGGAATTTTGAGAGGCCAGACATGAAAAAAACAACAGAAGTCCCCTATTTGTTTTCTTTCCAAAACTAATCTGGATTGTTAGACCCCAATTTTTTGGCAGGGGAACTCAAACTCTAACTGCGAAGTATATTTTGGAATTGCTGCTGTCTCCACCTCGGCTAGTGGTATCCCAGCAGCAGTGGGCTGCTACCTCTGCACACAAGGGTATACAGCTCTGGGCAAGCTCAGGACCAGCACCCTGATGAGAAGGGTTTCCAGAGCTGCTTAAGGTAGAAGAGCATAACAGCACATAAATGTATTGTTTTAACCATTCCTGAAGTACAAACACATGGGAAAATGTGGCCCTAAACTTAGGTAGAGGTTGTCTGTGGAAGAAGTAAGAGAAAAATGATGTCCCAGGAAACATATAAAATGTTTGTGGTAAACCACAGAAGTGAAAGAAGAGGCACAAACAGCCTCATTATTTCATCTCCAATTTCAATGACATCACACACATTTCTGTAATCACCACAAATTTCATTATCTGTAATAGATACGACAATAAATCCTGCTCTCCATGACAAAGCCAGAGAAAACTGTTACATTAACTCTAACTATGCATGTCTTTGTCTATTCCTTTTCTTCCTGCACATTCTCATCCCAAGAGATGGATTCTTTTCTCCACTTTGATTATGACACAAACTGAACAAAATAATTCTGATGTTACATTGAAAGTGTACAGTTACAGCAGTTACACCAGTAATAATTATATCAAGTAAGCCATTAAGCCTTCCCTGTAGAAACAAATTTAAACGTGTTGCATGGTTTTGGATGGAGATGCGCAAAATATATTTCATTACGCTGTTACAAAAGCCAGAACACTTGGTATCCACTTCTCTGTTGTTGACAC